>PVIR01000474.1:120606-176474 GCA_004026965.1 Petromus typicus
AATCCTCCTGCCTCTGCCTCCCGAGTGCTGGGATTACAGGCGTGAGCCACCACGCCCGGCACTGTGGTATGTGGAACTGGTTGCTGCTGGGTGTGGGTCTCCACACCCAGTATTGTTATGTGGTTACCGGGGAATCGAACCCGGGTCCTTGCGCTTGCGAGACAGGCGCCGGAACCACTGAGCTAACTCCCCGGCCCCTAAATTTTTCATTTTGAGACAAGGTCTCACTAAGCCACTAAGTTGCCCAGGCTGAACTTGCTCTTGTAATCCTCCTGCCTCAGCCTCCCAGAATGCTTTCTTTCTTCACTTAACAGTTTTGTTCAGAGCATTCAAAAACTCCAACATCTGAGTAAAGTTGAATTATTTTTCATATTCTTTGCTCACTGTACGTACATATCTCTCCTAGCAGCTGCCCAGGAGAAAGGCTAATTTCCTAGCTAGGTATGGTCACGTGATCAAGTTCCACCCAATGGGACACAAGCAGAAGCACAGTGTGTCCATTTCTAAGAGTCTCTCAAAGACACCCAGGTTTGGTTGGGGTACAGCTCAGGGATGGAGCACTTGCCTAGCATGTACTATAGCCTGGGTTGCATTTCCAGCACTGCCCAAAACAAAAAAAGATAGAAAGTCCTCCAGTCTTTGTGAAGCACTCATGGTCATCACAACGTCAGAGAGTAAAAGTCAAACAGCAGTTGCCAGGGTTTGGGGACAGGGACCAGGGGGGTGGGGAGTTAATGTTTAATGAGTACAGAGTTTCAGTTTTATCAGATGGAAAGAACTCCGGAGGTGGTTGATAGCTGCACACCATTATGAATGTGTTTAATACTGTGGAATTGTATACTTCAAAAAGTTTAAAATGCCAGGCATAGTGGTGCACACCAGTAATCCCAGCACTTGAGAGGCTGAGTCAGGAGGATCACTGCAAATCTGAGGCCAGCCTCGGCTACATAGTAAGTTCAAGACCAACCTGGACTACACAGGAAGATCCTATCTCATTCATAAATTAACTAATTAAGGTTAAAATGATAAATGTTATGTTGTATGTATTTTACCACAATAAAAACTATTGGGAATGGAAGCCCTGGGGGTGTTGTTCAGTGGTAGAGTCCTAGCCTAGCATGTGCAAAGCCCTGGGTTCCATCCCCCCACCACCAAAACTTCAAAAAATAAAGGAGGAGGCAAAAAGACTGCTGGCATGGGCCTTGTCCCCCCTTTCTTCTTAGTCTCTTCGCCACCTCGCTGTGTTAAGCACAATCTCATGGCTGCCACCTTGGTCTGGAGGGCTAAAGCCTCTGTCCTTCCCAGACTCAGTCCCCAGGGAAGGGACAACTGGCCTTCCCACCCAGCAGTCTCAGAGACCAGCCTCCGTCTGTGGGTAGCACAGAAATGAGACACGGGCTGGGATACCGTTCTGAGGGAGAGCAGTCAAGCACCACCAGGTCAGCCTCTTCTGGCCAGAGAAGCCTTAGAAGGAAGGTGCCTGCCTGCCCGCCAGGAAACGCCTCCCTGCAGTGACTGGCTGGCAGGAGGACAGCTCTGATCTCAGCTGTGCTTAGCTAACAAGTGGTGACTTCACGCTGGCCAAGTGAGGCGAGGCAAGCCGACTGGAGTGCTTTCAAGGACAAAGTATGGCCTGGTAGCTGGAGGTGAAAATCAGAATCAAGTAGCACTGCCTCGCTATTTCTAGAAGCAAATGAAGGGCTTTTCTAAGGCTGGTTCCGTCCCTGTGCTGACAGAAGGCCTGTCCTCAGCCATTGGAGCCCCCACGGCCATCCTCTGAGAGCTCCCACATTGCTTCTCACCTACTTGCCGGCTCCAGAGTCACCTTTTGAGTAGGTGTCCTGTCCTCTCACCCTTCTTGTGACCCCACTGCAAACTCTGGGGGAGCAGGGACCCCATTTCCTTGACCTCTGTGACCTTATCACCCAGCACTGCACCTGACCCACAGCCAAGGCCGAGAACACTTTCTGGGTAATGGCTGCTATGTCTAATATGAGGACCTTTGCTTGTGAGTAGGAGGAAGAGAGTCCAAAACTAAGTTCTGCCCATACCCCAAAGGCAGGGCGAGCCTAGCAGAACACATCAAATCCATTTCAAAGAGCTCCACTAGGGACCCCCAAGCTTCCACCCACCCTCCTTGGCAAAAGGTAGTGATAGCAGTTTTCCAGCGACGAGCCGAAGTTTCTCCTGTCACAGTTTACAACCATTCCATCTGCTCTTAGCGTCAGTGTGACAGCCCAGCTGCTCCCTGCCACTACAACCTGGGCTGCCATTCAGCCGAAACACAGGACTACGACAGCTGTACCCGTTGTGAAAACACTGAAATGCTCCTGTCACTGCATAGCACAGAACCACTGGCCCAGGCCCCCTGAGAGTCCCCACACTCACCGCCTTAGCCGTCCTTGGCCACTCCTCTGGGACTTTCAGGCTCCCTGCCCACTCCAGACCTCAGAGGCTGTTCTGAGTGGTCAGGGGCGCTCACCAATTCTTCCCCACAGTGGAACAGGGAAGCAGTGACCCCGGCAGTTGTTCCCTCCCCCACGCACCAAAGCCCAGTGACGTGCCTTCCAGCAGGTATGGCAAGTCCCATGGCAGCCATAGATCACGGCTGGGTGTTGCAAGTTGTTTCCACTAAGAGGGGAGGTAAAGTCACTCACCAGGGACATTCAGGGATCAGATTCTCAAAGAAGGGACAGAAGGCCAAAAGTCTGGCCTGGGAAGCCACCAGGAGCCAGGATGAGGGCTGAACTGAACTGGAGTCAGACCTGAGTAGATTCCTGAAAGAGACCAAGCCCAAGAATAGGAGCGAGTTCAAAGCCAGCCAGAAAGAGGTAAGCTCCTCCGGACCCTGGAGTCCTTCTCCCAAGCCTGGAAACACTAGAGAAATGAGGGGTAGCACAGCTTCCAGAAACCTAACCACAGGGAGCCCTAGGAGAGACTGAAAGCCACCTGCAGGTGGTGTCTCAAGGGATGGTGGGTGGATGAAGCAGAAATGAATGAATAGGGAAGGGGAAAGCTTTTGAAATTGGGCTCTTGCGGGCCACAACCATAATGAGCAGGGAGAAGATGCTCTTGGGTTCCTAGGGGGTCTGAGCCCAGCCACATTGCTACCCTAAGCTCCACGAGGGGCCCTTTCTCTATCACAGACAGGAAAACTTCAATGCCATTTTCCTTTATGCAATGTCAAGCTAGAGAGAATTCCTAATAAGCAAATGCCGGACCTTCTCAGAAGTCCTGTTTAGTTGACCATCTTCACCGCTAGTGACAAGTTCCCTGCCTGGGGGATGGGGACCAGAGTGCATCGCTTGGCATGTGGTGAGCCTTCAGCTTGCTGAGGGTGGGGGGCGGGCTCTAGAGGGGGTGGCTGCTCAGTGCTGCACAAGTATGGATAGGCCATTTAATCTCTCCAAAAGCTTCCAGAATCATCTGAGGCTCCAAGCCAATAAGCTTGTATCCTCCCTTGTGGCTCTGGGAGTGGGAAGAGGGGAAGAATGGGCACTGGCTCTGGAACTCAGTTAAGCATGTTACTGTAGGAACCCAAAGAGTCTGACAATTCTCCTGCCTCTTGTAAGCAGCTATGGGTCCTGAGACCCCCTGCCACAGGCACAGGAGTGAGTCTGTTCTTATTCAGGGATGTTTTCATTTCCAGAGTTGGTGGCAGGGGTTTACAGCACAGTGACTCAACCCATGTGGCTCCAGACATTTCCAGAGACATGGGGTCCCATTCCAGTAGGTCAGCAATGCTGACATTTGCTGGAATCAACTCACTAATGTGTCTGCAGAACACCTGTGACATCCGGTAGCCATGTCAGGCCGTGGTCAGAGCTGAGGGTCCAGGAATGTTCTGTTGCTGTGTCTCAAGGACAGCTTAACTTTTTACTTTGGAGAGTGGACGTCTCCCAAATTCCACCCACAAATGGCAAAGCAGTTTGAGTCACGTGGTTTAAACTGAGCATAATTCCTCGGTCCTACATTTCAGGCTCTTTGGAGAAACAGGAGAATGAAACCCAGAGCCTGGCCCATGCTAGGCAAGTACTCTACCCCTCCCCAGTTCCCCTCTTTTGAAAGATCTACAGAAGTTTCTGGAAGTCACCGAAATCTGTTACTCTCTCTTAGATCATTTATTTTTCCTCTCTTTTTATTTTATTATTGCATATATGCAGATATTTTGCTGATTTTTGCATATGTATTATTATATCGGTATGGGACTTATTTTTATTTATATACTGATGAGTGTCTTCCTCTGTCTCTATTCCTTTTTTACTGCTATCCTTTGCCCCCACATATCTATTGTTTGCAGTTTCTTCTTTCTCTTTCTAGACTTCTTTTATGCAAATACAATTGTACGTGTTCTTATTTCTCCCCTGCCCTTCTGCATAAAAGGAAGCATTTTACAGATACCCTGTCCAGTCCCTGGCTTTTTTCATTTAACAGTCTCCTTTCATTATTTTCCCATTCATACACCGATGAATTCTTTATCAGTTTTTCAACTGCAGATTACTCTAGGGCATAGACATCACAGTTTGTTCAGCCTATCCCCTCTTGGTAGCTGTTTTAGTTGTTACTGTCACCAACAACACTGCAATCTGTAACCATCTGCAAATGTCATTTCATACAGGTGCCGGACTGACTGGTGCATTGGTGGCCCCAAGTCATACTGTACCCTTGCCCTTTGACCCCAGCTTGGCTGCTTCCTTCACTAAAGAAGCTCAGAACATTTATTTCCATGCCCCTTGTTCATGTAACTTGCTTAGCGGGTAGATGCAAGCAGAAGCTAGAAGAACCTCTTGAAGTTTCCATTTCCCCTTTTGTTTGCTCACAAATCCAACCTGACACAGCCAGGCCAGCCCTGAGAACATGCTAGCCTGCTGGCGGAGGTGAACAAGGATGAGACGGAGCCACACAGTTCAGAGAAGGCAACCTGGACGTGCCCATCCCCAGCCTTCTGTGTTTGAGCCAGACACATGCATGATCTTAACACAGATTAACCTAGTCTGATTCCAGCAGAGCCACCCAATCAGCCAACAAATAAGAATAATAAACAGCTGTGGTTTAGGGCACCAAAATTTGAGGTGGTTGGTTCTATAGCAATAGATAACTGACACAAGACACAGTATACAAGTAAGATAAATTCCCAGAAGAACAATTGCTGGGCCAAAGAGTATGCAGGCAATGTATAAGAGCACCTGTTTGTACATAGTCTAACCATTATGGTATGTTACCAATTTTTCAGATTTTTGCCAATCATCTATTAAGTGGAAAATACCTCAGAAGAGGGTTTTTTTGGCTTTTATTTTGTTTTGCTTTGTTTTGTGCCAGGGACTGACCTCAGGACCTTGTCTTGTAAGGCAAGCAGGGTGCCAGTGAGCTAAATCCCCGGCCTATTCTGTAGCATTTTAATTTGCAATTTTCTTATAAGTGAGAGTAAGCAGCACTTTAAGCAAACGTTTAAAGCCATCTGTAGCAGCTTTTCAGTAAACTATGTGTTCATATCTTTTGTACATTTTCCCCACTGAATTACTGGCTATCTTCTTGTTGGTTCCTAGAAATTCTTTATATATTGGTGAGACTCACCTTTTTATCTCTGATTGCTTTTCTTGAGATCATTCGCTCCAGCTGACTAAGCCTGTTGGCAAGCAAAGGGGAGGAAGCACAGAAAGTAGAGCTTGGGTAAAACCAACGTTCTCTCAAACAGTGAGTAACCCTATAACTCGTACACAGCATAGGCGATTTCAGTAACAAACGTCATATAAGACAATGATCCCACAAGATTATAATGGAGTTGAAAAACTCCTAAGGCTTAGTGACATAGTGACATAGGTGACAGAGTGACAGTACACCATCACAACACAGTGCATTACTCACAAGTTTGTGATGCTGGTGTAAACAAACCTACTGTGCTGTCAGTCCCATAAAAGTGTAGCATATACAATTATGTGCAGTAAATGGTATTGATAATGGTAATGAATGAGTGGTTTCTGGTGTATGTATTTACTGCACTATACTTTTTATCATTATTTTAGAGTGTACCCCTTCTACTTATTAAGGAAAGTTCACTGTAGAACAATGTGCTGTGCTAAGTCCACAGCGAGCTCACACATCTCATGTTTACTGCTTTGTTTGCTGGCATCGGGAGGCCACATTGAGTACGTGACCTCTACCATCTAGAATTGTGTAAGTGAACTTGATGACGGGCACACAATGGCGTAATCACCTAATGACATGTTTCTCAGAACTCGTTCCCATCATGAAGTGACACGTGACTATATCTATCACTTTTCTGGGTTGAGCATCTCGGCATATTCAGAAAAAAAAATGTCACATACAATAGCCTAAAGATTTTTGTTACGCCTCACATACACCTCTCTCCCCATGGTCCCTGTTAAAGGGCAGGCTTGGGAATCACAGAACCCCTATGACCCAGCCTCAGCAAGGGCCAGGGCGCTACGCCTGACCACCTGATCGCCCGATCGCAGGTGGAACTGGACTCTAACCTGGACTGGACCAATGAGAATGTCTTCTGAGATTCTGAATTCAGGGTCATAAAAAGCAGACAATGACAGTCCCCAGAGCTGTCAGGACATTTAGAGCCACACGCAATCAGATAAACAAGCCAAGAGAGGACGGGTGAATAGAGGCAGAACACAAGATTCACCAAGGACTCACAAAGAGGAGTGACCAAAGGGGACCCGAGGAGACCTCAGCTATACTTCTGGCTCTCCCGGCCTCAGTTCCCCCAACCTCTCCCCCTCAATAGTTTTCTGCAATTGGGTTCTAAAAGGAACTTTGTATTCTGTCCCTGAGTCTCTTGTTTCCTGGAGCTAATTTAAGCAGTGTTTCTTTCACTCTTGGGCATTGGGAGGGGGGGCAGGGGAGTGTCGTGACACAACTGCAAAAGATAACAACGCATCTTCACCTTATTTACTATATTTTTGCTTTTAAGAGTTTGTGGTTGAACTGGGGATGTAGCTCAGTGGTAGAGCACTTGCTGTTCATGCGCAAGGACCTAAGTCTGATCTCCACTACTGTGGGGGGAAAAAGCATTTTGTGGTCACCATCACCCCTTCAGTCTTTTCATTTGCTTGGTTTTCTGGTTTTGGTTTGCTGGTACGAGGCATCCAACATAGGAGTGCTTTTCCACTGAGCTACAGCCTACACACATTTATTTATTTATTTACTTACTTACTTATTTATTTTTAGTCAGTCTTCCTAAATCATTAAGTTGCCCAGGTTGGGCTCGAACTTAGGATCCTATCTCAGCCTCCCAGAGTGCTGAGATAATAGGCACGCACCACCACGTCCAACTCACTCTTCATTTTTCAGACGAACAAAATGAGACAGAAGAACAAGGGTTCGGCCAAGGTCACCCTGACTGCAGAAGGCTGAGCTTGGCTGCCAGCGGGAGGTTGTGTGCTGCCAAATGGGCTCCCCCACCCCACCTTTCTGTCCGCAGGCCAGTGGATTATAGAGGCATGCACTGAATCACAGGCCCATGCCTGGGGAAGAGTGACCAATGCACACTGGTGCAGTCACTGAGGCTGGCCATGGAACTGGCCTGGCTCCACGTGACCTCTCTGGCTGCCACCAGTGCCACCCACCCAACTCACAGATGTCTCCCGGTTACTTATATGTAGGTGCATAGTGCCCTTCTTTGAAGGAGGGCCCATGCAATAAAGAAAAATGTAAGCATTTGTCCCCTAAAGAAGCATACTCCGTCTGCAGGGCCACTCACGCGGCCCCAGGGAGGGCCTGACATTTCTTTAGAGATGCGTGGAGCTGTGGCTGCCACAGAGGGATCACTCTTCTCACTTCCCCATCACCCCCCTCTCTGTCTGCTGGACTCAGGGAAAGGAAGGTGCCGAACCAAGCAGCCCTTCCCACTGTCCCCAGCCATCAGCAGAGGGACCTCGAGTTTCACCACAAGGCAGAACCCAGATGCTCAAGTGGGATGGCCCAGGACTGTCAGGGTAGAGGGAGACCATTGGGTTATTGGGTAGCTCCTTTGCAAATGGCTCACCAATCAAAAGAATTCCATGTCCTTCTTGCCTCAAACAAACAGTTCAATGAGACAAGCCAAAAACAGTGCCAAACGTTTACCTGAAAAGAGAAGGGTGAAGGAATATGGGGAAAAGTAGCTCCGCAGAGCAAATTCAGGATGTTGCATCTGAGAAAGAGCTCATGCCATCACAGGAACTCATGCAAGGCAGCGGCTTCCCTCGATGGTGGCTCTTCTTTCACACTCTCTACATCTCGTGGGAGCTCTACATCCGGGGTCCTGACGTTGCCCTGGGATTTTGTAACTGACAGGTTCTGCTCATTTCAGAAGCCTGCTCTGCCACGCCCTATCTCCTATATCAATAGGACTGCTGAGACAACTTCTGACATATAGGTCTCCTGGCTGGACAGAAACTCAGATGTCCCCTGTAGGGATAAATGGGTCCCCTTGAAGGAATCCACTTTGACATTTCTGTTCAGAGCCACATCAAACAAAAGAATGAGTTCCCCCAATCCATCCAAAGCTCCCACTATCTGCAAGACATCCTACAGGGCCCTGACGGCTTCTAGAGGCTTCCTGGGTATTGTGTGCAGGGGGAAGGAACCAGGAACTGAACCTCCTCCTCCTCTGCAGGATAGAAACTGTATGTCCCCCCTCCCGTTTCTCGGGCCTCCCTCCCTGACCTTTCCTGACAACTCACTTTTTATCTCTCTCCAATTACAGTTTTAGGCATTTAGGGTGTTGCTGTTTTAGTTTTAAAGTTTGTTAGGCTCAATTTATGCCACTTAGTAAAACCTCTATTCCAAATAAAGCCAAATTAGAGCTAAAACACTATAAGCAATAAAATGTGGGCATTTCATTTGGGCTGGGTTGGCTTTTTGATTGTTTGTGTAAATGAAGTTGAGAGGAGAATTTAGGAGCCTGTGTCACCAGGTGAGGGGGGGCAGTGCCCTTGTGTGCCCCTGGAGGTCTAGCAGCTGGCTCAGGCCAGCCTCGTCCCCAGCCATTCCAGTCTGGAATAGCAGGTTCATGGGCAGCGGGGCGATCGGTGAGCCTTTGAAAGAGGTCACTGTATCCCCTGGCAATGCCCTCACTGCTCCCTCAGCAATGGTAGGAGCCGCAGAGGCTTCCAGCAGGAGCTTGGCCAGCGCTTCCCGGCCAGACCTGCTTCAGCTGGTAGCAGCCACCCTCTGCTACTGTACAGGGTACAACAGAGAGATGTTAAACTGAACTGACTATAACAGAGGACACAGTCTAGAAACATCTCTATGCTCTTGAAATGCAATGCTCAAAACTATGCCCAACCCCCAACACCATCCCCTGCTGCCCTAGCTCTGGGGTGCCCATGAGGGTCACGGCAGAGCCAGGAAGAGGAGAGGGAAGAAGAAGAGGAAGGGGAGGAAGAAACCCTGAGCCACTAGTCAGAAATCTAGTATTAGGGGAAATGGCTGCCAAGCAGTCAGAGAAGTTCCCTGCCGCCTAGTTAAGGTTCTGAGCCATGAGCTGGGTCTCCCCAGGGTCCTCAGAAGGTGACATCTAGGGCTCCCAGGCTGCCCTGTCTGTGCCAGGAGAAGAGATCAGAGAATATTCTGAGCACTGAGAGCCCAAGAGAGGAGACTAAGGCAGCAGCAGTGGCCACGGTGAAGAGACAATGACTAAAGGCTGGTGTGTAGCTTGCCAAGTGATTTGGCTGTCCCCTTGCCAACAATAAAGGCGCAGTGTCTGGCAGGAGATGGCAATTCCGTGCAGAGGGACACCTTACGACTGACCCTGGCAGAGAGCCGTAATCATCAGGACCAAGAAAAGAGAACAGACATAAGAGGGAAGGGGAGGCGGAAGTGTCCTTTAGAAGTCTGGGGACCACACTTACTTCTGCAGGGTGGAGATGGGACAGGATGCTCTGAGGAGAAAGGACAGGATGAGAGAGAGTAGAATAAAATTCCTGTGGAGGCCCAGGATTAGAGACAGGGATTGTGCTAATGAAAGAGTCTATTATGTGTGGAATAATCTCTCAAAGCAAGTGGAAATAAAGTATAATGGGTGGTGGAAACTTCTGAAACAGTTTAAGGGAAACTGGACAAAACCCCTAGAGACTATAATCAAATGGCTTCTGGAGTCCTACTGGTTCCTGGGGTGGAATCGACAACCCAAAGCCCTAAGTTACTCTCTGTCACAGGCCAGGGGGATCTTTGGAAACAGACACTGAAGTGGAGTTTGGGGAATAAAGAACATCTGTGAGGGTTCAACCCCTGTGAAAAGAAGGACAAGGAAAGCAGGACTGGGCAGAGTGGAGAGTGAAGCAGAGAGGCAGGCCTTAGAGAATACAGGCTAACCTGGAAGAGAAAGTTTTGGAACTTCCAGGACTGTCCAGTACAATATCCTGCCTCGAACCAAAATGAAATAGCCTCCAGCATAACTCAGCCACAGATATGGCCACCCAAGGAGAGTGTGGCCTTGAGCAAAGTGCTCTGAAGGCCCAATAGCTGGAGGATATCTGCAGAAGACAAGGCCCACAGCTGGGCAGCCAGGCCTACCTCACAGGGGAATGCTGGGAGGCGCTTCTCTGTGTCAGCCACATCCTCCTCTTCCTTGAATCCCTAGGCTTTTAGCAAGCACATCTGGGCCAATAAATCTCTTTCTTTTCCTATAGGCCTGTTTGTCCCTCACTGTTCCTACAGGGCTGATGTGTTTGGAACCCAGTCTGATGCTAGCCCAGCCTAGTGTTTTTGATTTGCTAAATTACCCTAGGCCAGTGGACAAGAATTCTGCTCTGATTTCTCCATTGTACTTCCCTCCCACACTCTGGCACTGCAGCTTAGTAACCAGCTGAGGCACAGCTTGCAACTGCAGGGAGCCTAATGCTTACGGCTTGTTTGGGGGATGGCCTTGGTTCTGCAGAGCTGGTCATTAAGCTTTATTGTGTCGCCCGCCAGGGTACTGGCCAGCCCAAGAACAGCCTGGGACAAGCCCAGCCACAGCTAAATAGGACAAACCAATCAAGACCACAAAGTGTCCACTGGTTGGCCCATCCGCCGTGGCCAGCGTGGCCCCTGCTGGCCTCTAGCTCAGTCTCCCTTCCTCCCAAGCCTTACCAGTGAACAGCTATCATTTATATCCTGGTCATGTAGCTTCATCTTCAGAAAAAAAGGATCCAATTCCACTTTTGAACCTTGTTGTTGGCATAATGGGCACATTCCCCAGATACCCGCCAACTTCCCGGTTTGCCAAGGTTGCTCTGAGTGAGGCTTTGCTTCTCCCTCTAGACCAATATGAAGGATCACAAAAGAGGACAGAAAAGGTCTGGGGCTATGTAGGGGCTGAGCTAAACATTCTGGGCAAGCCTCAGTCCTACTTTCCTTCTGATATCTGTCATTCCCAGCCCCTAAAACCCAGCCAGAATGGCTACTTCCTCTGGCAGACTGTGGCACAAAATGACCAGGGACACACAGACCAGCTTCTACCTACTAGTGGTGGAAAACAATACCTAGAGGGTTTCTCAAGCAAGAACTGGGGGAGAAGTTAGGGGTGGGACGCAAACAAGTGAGCATGCGCATAACAGGAAGCAGCCAGCTCCAGTTCCCCAAGATGGGGACCTGATTGCAGCTGGCCAGCTTGTGCTGGCTAGGACTAGGGTCAACAAGAAGCCATGGTCTTCTGGGGGCAGCATCCTAAAGGAGGCCTCCTCCAGGCATACTTAACCTCCATTACATCCGTTCCCTAATATACTTTTCACCTTGGGCAAATAGCGCAAATTTGAATTTTTACTCACTGATCAAATATTTACCCTGTGAGCTGCCAGTCTGGCTGCGCTTGACTCCTATAGTTCTCCATGTTTGTTTTAGATGAATTAGCATTTTATTGTTGGCCTGCTAGATGAGGATTGGAAGGTGAGAGAAAACCAGAGGTAGTGGCCAAAGAGTCCCCATGAAGGGACTCAGTTTAGTCTTGTGTCTTAGCATAGGTGACAGGTCGCCCAAACAACTCATCAGATATTTTCAAACATTTTGGGAAAGATATAGAAGATACTTGCAGCTTTCCATACTACATCTGCACAGTACACACCCCAAAAACTCACCTTGGAAATCGAGTTCAAGGTTAACATCACTTTGTCTCACCTTATAGCTTGAGCACATTAGAGCCCCTCTCTGAGCCTCAGGCTCCTTACTGGCATACTAAGAATAACAGCATCACTCCCACCAGGGGGTTGTCACAAGGATCAAAAGAGCTATTAAATGTGGCAACAACTGGGAGATGTAATGAATGAAGAGTTGTCTAAATCTAAAAATGGGCCGTTTTAAAACATTGCCCCCAAGCTCTTTGATACTCCTCCCACCAAAGACTGGAGTCTGTGTCCCCTCCCTCAAATCAGAGTAAAGTCCTCTCTGCTTTGGTTCACAAGGTGTAGCCATGTGACTGCAGAGGTTGGCTGGCAAAGGACTATGTGACACTATCCTAGGTCTCTTGGGACAGTGCCTGACAGCAAGTTCCGGGAAACAGCTCACCCTGTCAAAGCACCAGACACATCTGAGACCCTCCTGATCTGTCCCACTTGCTATAAGGGGGGTATCGGGGTAGCAAAAGAACCGCCCAGCTGAGCCCTGCCCGAATTCTTGACCCGCAGATCTTTTCACACTGTTAAATGGGCACTGTTTAGACCACTAAATTTGAGTTTTGTTAAGCAGCAATAAAAACTGAACTCCAAACTATTTATTTTGGTACCCTATTTAACACGACCAATTTTTTTGTATGAATTTTAAAATAAATTTAATTTTTTTTAAACCTACTCATTGGGTTAAGATTCTGTGTCTACCAAGACAGCAAACCCCCTTATGTCTTATTTTGTTTCCTCATGCCTACTTGACTCTAAGCAGCAGAGCAAGGTGGGATTTCTCATGATTCCATTCTGCAGTAAGCGAACCATAACATCTTCAAGGGCTTGTGGAACTGTGAAGACTTGAACCCAGAAGTCCTGCTGCTCAGTCCCCTTCTACTGTCACGTGACAGAGGTGCCAAGTCCCTACAGGAAGAGGCTATCCTGATGAATTCTGATCCTGTGTGAAAGGGCTTAATAGGAATCTCCTCATTATCAGAGCAGTAAAGTAGAAGGATGCCACAGAAAACCACAAATAGCCCTGTCATTCACAGTGAATTTCTTGGTGACTCTGGAATGCTAGGGACTGGTCCTGGAAGCAAATTGCCCCTCCCATGTATGTTTGGGCTTCCAGAAAACTAAGAAGTATGAGGGGGAGTGGAGGGGACTTCTCAGAACCTACACTGGCCAGAGGGTGCTTGGTGTGGCTCAGAGGAGTGTGATAAGTGCTCGTGGTGGCCTGCCAGGGATCTTCAAAATCTGGAAAGTGAGCAACCCGCACCTGGAAAACAGGTTGCTGGCTGCCAGAGCCTTCCAAGTCTGGATTCCGTTTACACTTGCCGGAGCACAGCCTTCTAATTCCAGCCGCTCATGAAAAGGCACGTAGGTCCTCCGTGACGTCAAATCACTCTTTCAACCAAGCATAATTTCTTTCAATGATGGGCTTGGAGGGGTTTCAGCTATGGTGGGTTTTTTTTCTTCTTTTTAATGAATCATAAACATGCAGATCAGATTTAGTGTTATGACTGTGGTGTGCAGAGCGTCACTGTTAATTCTTGCTAAGCACTGACAGCAGGATCAACCCCCAAACTGCACAGACAAATACACCGTCCCGGCCCCAGGGGCTTAGAGACTGCATAATTACAGACAAGGCTCAGTAGTCATTATCGTCACCGGAACATTTCAGCCCAGGGGCGGCACCCCCAATCCAGAAACCCCCCTGGTGTGCCTGCCGGCTCTGGTAACCTCACCCACAGAGGACTTGGCCACAGCTCTACAGCCGAAGGAGAGAAGGGGCTCCAAAAGCTGACAGGGCCAAGAGCTCACTGCCCTGTCCCAAAGGTTGCAGCCCACAGCTGGGCGCTTCCTCCCAGTGGCTGAGCTGGAAAGCAGGGGCGGAGGGCTGTGCAGAATACATGCCAGATTTTTGCTAAAGGCTGAACAGCTGAACAAGTCCCCAGGGCTGAGGATCGCTCGGTGTCTCTCGTCAAAGGCTGCGGAGTGGGGGCTGGAAGTCGGAATGCTGGGCAGGGTGCCCGGTCACTGTGTACACCCCAGGATTGCCCAGGAGGGCCACAGAAGCACCACTCGGCTGTTTCTGAGGCAATCAATAAAGGCTTCATAAAACCAAGGCTGGGTTTCTCCAGCACCTTTTCAACAAAGATTGAAAGAAACCAAGCTGCTGGGGTCTGCTGAACTCTGCCAAGCTGGTTCGCCCCTTCTGAGTCAGCCTTCGAATACTTAATGAGCCTCAGCCACATACAAGTCTTTCTGAGTGAGCAAACACGGCTACCGAGTCTAGAACACAGGCGGTCTCAGACCCGGAGGGTAGAAGGTGACTTCAGATCTCTCAGCAGTGTTGTCTGAGGGAGGAATGCCAGCGGTACCCTTATTACTCATCATTCCTAAGGGCTGAGCTCCCCACTTCACATGGACCCAAGACGAAGAAACTCAGGCGCAGCTTCAGCATGCCACTCGGAGGCACTCTGTCCTGACTCTAAAGCAAGTTTCTTTGCACAGATCATCTTTACCCTGGGCTGCACAAGCAAATTTTTAGGGAGTTTTCAGAAAACCCTCACCCTCACACCACGCTCCACGTCCCAGCAGCCAGAACTTCTGAGGCAGACACAGAGGCATCAGTACATCTTATTTATTATTTGTTCAGTTTGTTTTTCTGTTTGTTTGTTTGTTTGTTTGTTTGTTTTGAGACAGGGTCTCACTTTTGTAGTTCAGGTTGGCCCTGAACTCACTGTGTAGCCCAGATGAGGCTGGAACTCACAGCAGTCCTCCTGTCTTTGCCTCCCCAGTGCTGGGATTACAGGCATGAGCCACCACTCCCGGCACTGTGGTATGTGGTACTGATTGCTGGTGGGTGTGAATCACCACACCTGGCATTGTTGTATGTGGTTACTGTGGATCGAACTTGGGACCTTGCTCTTGCAAGGCAGGTGCTGAAACCACTGAGCTAAGTCTCTAGCTTCGTGTGTGTGTGTGTGTGTGTGTGTGTGTGTGTGTGTGTGTGTGTGTGTGCGCTTTGAGATAGGGTCTCACTTTTTTTGTAGTTCAGGCTGGCCTTGAGCTTAGTCTTGAACTCACAGCAATCCTCCCATAACGGTGGAAGAGCCGCATGTGGTCGCACATGCCTATAATCCCAGATCTATGGTAGGCTAAGGCCAGAAGATAGCAAGTTCAAGACCAGCATGAGCAATTTAGACAGACTAATACACTCTCCAAATTAAGTCTTGAAAAGGGCTGGGATGTAGCTCAGGGGTATAGCACTTGTCTAACATGAGCAAAAAAAGAGGAGGGGAAAAAGAGAAAAGGAGAGGGATAAAGACTCCAACTATGGATTTTAGAGGGACACAGTTCAGACAGCAGGTGTGTGATCATGGCAAGAACGCCAGCCACTGTAATGAGGAGAACTCTCTCTGCTACTCATGACTCTACAGCCAAACATGTGTCCCTTCAGACGCTGGCTTCCACCACTGGGCTCACGTGATGAGTTCTCTGCCCTTTCAGGACATGGCATCAGGCAGTCAGTCCTACACTTTTTTTCTTTCGAGACAGGTCTTGCTTTGTGGTTCAGGCTGGCCCTGAGCTCAGCCTCAAACTCACATCACAGCAATCCTCCTGCCTCTGCCTCCTGAGTGCTGGGTTTACAGGCATGAGCCACCACACCTGGCACTGTGGTATGTGGTTCTGATTGCTAGTGAGCATGAGTCTCCATGTCTGACATTGTATGTAGTTACCGGGTATTGAACTGGGGTCCCTGCACTTGCAAGGCAGGAGCTGGAACCACTGAGCTAAATTCTCGACTCATTTGTTTGGTTTTTGAGACAAGCCGTAATTCAAACTGGCTGTGAACTCATTGCGTAGCCCAATTTAGCCTGGAAATCACAGCAATCTTCCTGCCTCAGCCTCCAAGTGCTGAGATTACAGGTGTGCTTGGCTGCATCAATACATTTTAAAAACTCCTACAGTGGTTCCAAAATGAGGCCAAGGTTGAGTGCACTGCACTGTGGTCCTATAGTAATCTTCCTTTGTTGCTGTTTCTCTCCTTCCCTCTTTGCCCTCTTTCTTCTAAGTACACATTGAGGGCCCGTTAAATACCAGGCCCATAAATGTTCAGTGAATGTGCTTCCTTCCTCATACTGCAGTCGTTCTTGGAGGTGTCAGGGGTGAGAAAAGAGTGTGTACCAGAGACAGTCATCCAGAGTGAGAAGAGATGACCCTGACAGGTGTGGACTTTGGAGAGGAGCCAGGGTGCAGGCAGAAATAGGGGTGCAGTCGAAGGAGTTGAAGGTTCCCTGATAAGCAATCTTCTAGCTTTGCTTAAAGACTCTGGAGAGGGTGGAATTTGCTGGGGACTGCTCTAGGCGGAGACATTTTATTTCTGAAGTGGCTGTCATCTCTCCCAAGAGAGAAAGATACACACCAGCAAAGACTTGAGCTTAGCCCCAGGCCTACAGCATCACATGAAACCAAAGGCAAGCTCTGGAATGACCCATATTGCACCAGTAAGCTGCTAGGATGGACTCAGCCAGGTCAAAGGAGTGTGGCTTTCCATGGTCAGGAACAGAGAGTAGGAGCTCCCTGCTCTCAATTCTAGAACCTTCTTTCTCTTTCCTGGAGGCCAGGGGACAGCAATGCAATCAGTTTTGTTTTTTTTTTTTCTCCCAACAACGAAATGTTCTAATGTGCACACTTCTTGCATATTTCACTAAAGAGAATACCAGGCTACCTATGTTAAAAGAGAGAGTGATTTTCCTGGGCTACTAGGACAAATGTTTTCTCTTCACAATATAACAGTAGGGAGCCAAGCAAGAATGGTGCACACCTGTCATCCCAGTATTGTATTCTACAAGGCTGAGGCACAAGGATCACAAGTTTGAGGCCAGCCTGGGCAATTTAATGACTAAACAAAACCTTGTGTCAAACTGAAAAATTATTTTTAAAAAAAGGATAGGAATGTGGCTCAATGCAAAGGCCTTCAGTTAAATCCCAGTCCTAAAAAAATAAATTAAATTAAACCACAGGAGAGAAAATACTAACCTTTCATTTAAGCAGCATTAGGGAAGAAGGGGTTCTCTGGGGTTTGCTTTGGTTTCTGTAATGCTGAATATGGAACCCAGGGCTTTGCATGTGGTAGGCAAGGGCTCTACTCCTGAGCTTCACTCCAGCCCAGAATGGGTTCTCTTAAAGAAATCAATTTGCAGAATAAGCAAGGTAAAATTTTAAATAAAAGTGCACCTCTTATTAAACAGATGCAACCCAATCGGCATCCCGTGGTTGCCCGTCTCTTAGACACCACTGGCGCCATTGATGTTATCTTGGTTACTGCCTTTGATCATGGACAACTACGTCCTGCTCGAAGATGAGGAAGCCTTGCGTGTGCCATTATCCCTTCACCAGATGGCCGAGCCTCTGATCCTCTCAGGGCTCTAGTTTCTTCCTGTCCCTTCTGCTCTGATGCTGACAGTAACCACTTCCTGCTGCTTTCGGTCTCTATCCCGGGGCTCTTACTCTATGTCCAACCTTCTGCTCCTTAACTTTCCCTCCAACTTGCTCCATTCTTGGTGCCAGTCATGAAGTCAAAACAAAACAAAAATGAAAGCAGGAATTGGAGGCATGAGAGAGTCAACTGGTTCATCCCCAGAGTGTGTGAAATAAGGACAAAGAGGTTCGGAAGGAGAGCATCTGAGCGCTGCTATGGCGATGATCATGGGCCCCACAGCACCGAGTTCCTAACACATTTTTGCTCTTTTAAATTCTTCCAGACTTCTGAGGCTTCTAAGTCATTTCCGGATAAGCAAAGTAGTTCGTCCTGTTTTGTTCTTTTCTTCTGCCAATGGCATCGATTTTGTACTATTCCCGAAAACGCTCTATGATGGATCAGGGGCTCAATGACAGCTTTTGACCTCTTCCCTCATCTCAATTCACCCACGACCCAGTCGCCTCAGTGACATCCCCTAGGACTTCAAATTGCAAAGAATAACCGGGACAAATTTGAACTGAGGCCTACTGCTCTTCTTCTTCCCTCTTCTGTATATCTCTCTTTCACAAGTTTGACCCTCACCTCATTCCCCCCACACCTCCTCCTCTGCCCGGTACACCAGTTTTAAACCAAGGCAGGGAGCAGGGCTGGTCTAGAACGAGAGCAGCCCTGCAAATCAGATTTGCCTGGGTTACCGAGGGCATGCCGGCTGCAGACAGCAGCCACCAGGGCCCAGGCAGGAGCTGACTCAGAACCAGAATTCGGTCAGCACGTCTAACATCGATGGTGTCTTCCAGCCTGTCTTTAAATTTGAGTCATCAGACTCCAGAGATCAATGCATAACTTGATGCCAACACACCTTTTGGCAATGGGATGTATTCCCTCCTCTAGGCAAGAAAATCCAGGACTATTCTGGGAAACTGAGTCAGTGATCACAGTGTTGCCTAAGTGTTCCAGGAAAGAGAAGCCACAGCCAGCACCTCACCCGGGGTGGCACTGGATACAATCCTGCTTGTGTCCCCGCAGACCTCCTGACTTCCTGCCCCACATCTGCCTTTCACACAATCTATCAAACCTCTCCAATATGACAGGATAAGCCAGAGGCTTCTTCAATGTCCCAAGACTGTACCTCTGATGTCACGGGTAGACTAGGCTGTCCCAGGCTCCCCACAGGTGAGAGGGAAGAAGAGATGCTTTGGTAGATCAAGCAGAGTAGACTCGGCAGAGGGGTTCTCCTTTGACCAAGCTCTGTGGTTGTCGTTCTGACTCCAAGTGCCGTTTGCAAAATAAATCCCTCTGGTCTCTCTCACCAGTTTCCAGGGACGCAAAGGCGAATTGGAAAGCTGATTAAAGGTGTTGAAGGAGTACAGTTCCCTGCACGGTCTCTCTTTCTCCCCAGAGCCCCCGGGAGGCCAGCATGGCTGAGCAGCTTGCCTCCAGAGGCTGCCTTCTGGGTGCCCCCTCGCACACCGGGGCAGCCTGTGGGAGCCGTCTCTGACTAACACAGGTGCTTTGGGAGGAAGCACAGGAGAAAGGCGTGAGAAGTGGCGCTAGGGAACCTCTCTCAGAGCTTATTAAAAATCTTTTGTGTGCCACAGAATAAGTCCGGTCTTGTCCATCTCGCTCCCCCAGCACTTAACTTTTTCAGGCCTGATGAGCTCAAATGCTTCAGTTAGTCCATGAAACCCAAGACCCTTCCTTGGCCTTCAGGTCTGGGTTTCCTTTATGTGACCATCATAATCAGACAGTGTCCCGATCCCGTGGCCCGAGGTGCCTGATCTGCCTCTCTGCAGCCCTGGCATGTCTCAGACGACTCATACGCTGTGCCAGGCTGGAAGGGAAGCCCGTTGTCAAACAAATCATCGGTTCTGGGAACACAAAGCCGCAAGGACCCTCAGGGTGCTGCTGACACTCTGGCCGGCAGCATCAGAGAGTCGCATCTCCTGTGTGGTGCTGAAGCCCCAAGTTTGGAGACAGAAAGCTGGCTCTGGGCCAGCAGCAGCAGTGGCGGACACCTTATCTAAACAAAGGGAGAGGGTACCAGCGCCGGGGGAGGGGTGGGTGGACACTGCATGGGTGGTTTCATGTTGCAATTTCTTTTTTTCCTTTTGTGACTCTTGTTTTCTTTCCTTCTTTCTTTTCTTTTCTTTTTTCTTTTTTTAAAAATCTATTCAGTTTTGTAGTATTCAACAGCCTGGCCCTTGGCAAAACCTGGCAGCCATACCCACCCGGCCGTTTCCAATCCAAATGGCCCCTGTCAACTTTTACAACCCTGCGCTAAAACTCCAGGCACGTCTCTTATTGCCAGCACCGGGTTATTTATTTGCCCGGCCTGTCTGGCCTCTCATTTTTCACGTGTGTGTTAGCCCTGCGCTTGCTTCAACTTCCCTCTGGCCCTTAAAATGCCAGTAAACGCCCAGTCCAATTTCGAGCTGGGAGGTGTTGAGCAGTCCATCTTTTCAGGCTCCTGAGCTACTTAATGGCATTTTTGTCTCCATTCACTTTGGACTCTAAGGAAGAGGAAGACTTCTGCATTGGGAAAATTGTTCTCTTTCCCTGGAAACCATTGTTACTAATAATAGCCTTACCAGGGGAACCGTCAACAGGCTGGAGAGGTGGGGCGTCCATGTGACTCACAGGGGCACAGCTGACTCCGGTCAGTAGGCAAAGACCATGACCTCAGCCACTGTGTGTCCTGAAACACTGCTCATGTTCTGAGACTGGGCCTTTCATTCTCTTGTAAGCCTTTGCACAAACAGTGTATGTGCATGTGCACACATGTGCGTGTGTGTGTGTGTATGTGTGTGGCTTTGAAATCATCTCCCAAAGGGGGGCTTCATGGTGGCACCTGACCCAGTACAATGCAGAATATATGACTTCCTTCAGAGCGTGGCCTGCAGATCTGCCCGCGAAACCCAGATCAAACACGGCCCGCAGAAACAATGGCAGGAGGCAGAGCCAGAGTGAATCGATTCCTTGATCTTGCTCTACCAAAAAATTAAAGCGTAGCACTCCTGGGGGTTTTAACCCAGATAAGACTTCAGCCACGGCCGTGTTTCCCATGTCTCCGCGCCGCCTGTTCTAGCTGCCTTTTTCTGTGGATGAAATGGGGAATATAGAGGAAGCAGCGTCAGGCTCTGCTGATCCATCTGGCTTTTTAAAAAAATTATATGGCTCCATCTATTTCCCTCACACATGCACGCATACTCATGCATGTATGCATGCTCACACGGGCTTATTTTACCTTTTTCTCAAAACCAAACAGGACAGACTATCATTTCTCCCAATCAGGACAAGGAGAGAGTAGAAAGGGTTCTTTTGGGTTAATAGGCTAATAGAAGATCTTAAAATGAAAATGTTCTAAAGCAAAGAAAGTTCTAGCCCCCAGCCTGAGACTCTTCCGTCTTTCCCTCCCCAATGATGGCACAGCCCCTTCACTCTCAAAGCTCTGTTTAAACATGTAGGTGGTCTCGCTCAACTTGGCTGGGTTTTATGTTGGCATTGACCCTGGCCTGACCCCAGCCCTGAGGGTCCCAGATTGTCCTGCTGGCTCAGCCCTGGAGGGTGGAGCCGGCCTTGAGGAAGGCCACTGGCCCCAGCCTGCTGATGGGCCACTAAGACCACCCTGTAGGGCTGGTCAGCTACAGCCAGTGTCCTCTCTTGACCTCTGCTCTAATTCTGAGGATGGCCTTTATTTAGTCACCACAGTCTACCCTGACACTCCAGTCCCGATTCACTGCTGGCCATGAGCCAGGGTGGCCTCAGGCTAGTTCCAGAAAGCTCCCCCAAAGAGGTCACAGAGGCCTCAGGATGCAGGCAGCCTTGGGCAGGCTCTGATGGAGCCAGACCAAAGAGTGTAGGATTGACTCCTCAGGGCCTGAACTCCACCTCCGGCTTCTTCCCTGGTGCTGATCCGGTGCCTGCATCTGCAGGAACAGCTATGTGAAGACGGAGCAGGGAGAGACTTACAGTTGCTGGCTTTGAAGTCTGTAGGGATGTGAGTCTGAGCTGGGGAAGGCCCACAGCCACCAGCAGCTGCACAATGCAAGAACTAAATTTTGCCCTAGATTCTCCAGAGGAACTATGGCCCTGTGGAACCTTGACTTTGGCCCAGCGAATGTGAATTGCAACATCTGGCCTTGAGAACTTTAAGAGATTACAGTGATCATTTGGTAGAGTAGCCATGTGTGATTAATGTAGACTGTACCTAGGATCAATAGGACACTCTGGTGCAATAGCATCAAGGTACTAGGACCTGGGGATTTTTTTTAATTGTTATTTCTGTACTTGTAATTGAACCCAGTGCTTCTTTTACACTGAACTACATCCCTAGCTTTTTGTTTTGTTTTGTTTTGAGACAAGATCTCTCTAATTGCCAAATTGCCCAGGATGATCTCAAACTTTGAATCCCTCTGCCTCAGCCTCCTAGAGTGCTGGGTTTATAGCTCAGTTCATTTTATCTTAATGGAAAGGAAGGCCTTATCCATGTTTCCCGGGTTAGGAAGTAGGAATTCCAAGAAATTCAGCATCTTGTTGGCAGAGCTGGAACTAGGACAGAGGTCACTCAAAGCAGGTGCCGTAGGAAGCCCTCTCCCACCTCCTTCCTGGCCCCAGGGATTTGTATCTAGACAAACGCTGCTTCATAGGCTGCACTGGAGGGGGGTGTGGCCCACCCAAGGGAGAGGGAATCCAGGACATCCCATCTTCTCTTGGCAATTCACCTCTGAGCCCTGTCAGGTCTCTCTGGGCCTCAGACTCCTCTGCTGTGACACAGAAATAAGGAGAAGGCCACCCCTCCTTGAGGAGGTGCGAGATAGAGGGCAAGCCTGCACACAGACACCTTCAGGAAGGGCCACTGCGCCCTGTTCTCCTTTCACAATGCAAGTGGCCCTTAGGAGTCTCCTAAAACGGGCAGCCCCCAAGGAAGCTTGCCAAGGGCACCTATGGCATTTGGCAAGGAAGCCCCGTTCCACCTCTCAGCCTGTGGGGGACCTTGTCAGAGAGCCTGGGACAGCCAGAAACCCTGGGGACCGCACTGCCAGTTTCAGTTGCACTCGCGCGCACACACACACACACACACACACACACACACACACACACTGTTCACCCTTTCATCGCCTTACTTCTCCTTCCTCCTCCTCTTCCCACTGTGGCTCTTCCCTTGCTTTCCAGCCTTCTTAATCTCTCCTCTGGCTGCTATTTAAACTCTAGAGGCCACCATGGGACCCAGCTGAGGGCTGACTTCCCAAAACTCTGCCCTTCCTTATCCTCTTCCTCTGCATCCCCAGCTCCCTTGCTTCCTCACTAGCTTCTCCTGAGCACATGCAATCCACAGACCGAAGCCACGACAGCCCCTCGGTTAGGCTCTGGATCCAGAACATTCTTATCTAAGATAGTACATTAGATCTAGGAAAACAAAACTAGCAAAGATATGCCCCTGCTCTCCAAGAGCTCCTTATATGGTCAGGCAAGCAGCTCGATGAGAAATACAGGGTACAGTGCAGTGTTCTAGGTACCACGATGGAAGTCTACCCAGCTCACCAGGGAGTGCAGGGCGGCAAGTGATCTTCTGGGGTGGAGGAATAACCAGGGAAAGCTTCACGGAAGAGGTGGCCCAGGAAGCTGCCAGCTGCTGGGTGTGGCTGGAACATGAAATGACCAGGGTGGCTGGACAAGGTGAGACTGAAAAATCACAAGACTCCATCACATCAGGGTTGCAGGGCTCAGCTAAGGGGCTCAAACTTTCTCTAAAGGTAATAGGGAGCCATGAAAGGCTGTAGAGAAATCCTGGTTTGACTTTTTTTTTTTTTTTGACAGTCATGATATATAGTTCAGGCTGATCTGAATTTGTGGTACTCTTTCTGCCTCAGCCTACTGAATGCTGGGATGCCAAGGGTGTGCCACCACTCCTGGCTTGGGTTTGACTATTTCAACTTAGAAGTTCTAGAAGTCTCTGGGAAGACAAGGGCCATGGGCCATGGAAAAGAAAGCAGAGCAAGGGCTGATAAGTTAGATCCTCCCAAAAGCCACAGTCAGGAGAGATGGCAGACAGATGAAGCAAGCAATAGGCAGAGGACTTCCTTTGTGCTTGGTGAGCTACCCTCCTGGTCCTAACACCTAGCTGCTCCCATCATGTTGGTACCCAGGGCTGGCAGACAGGGCAAGAGGACTAAGCAGGACAGCAGTGGAAGGGGAGGATGGAGTTAGGTGGCATAGGACCCCTTATTCCCATGTGGTGCATGCACTTGAAGCCCCTTCACTCCAGGCTCAACCTCAGCTGAACCCCATGTCCCTCCCCTCTCTTGGTGGCCACAGCTGGGGCTAGCCAGGAGGTGTCCTGTCCTCCCACAGTGGCCTGGGAGGCCCAAGCAGAGCTTCATCTGCATTACCTCATCTGGGCGCTGCACCAAGACAGGTGCACAGGACAGAGGAGCAACATCCTTTTGGTCTTCGTAGCTGCAAGGGATCTTCCTTCAGCATGCCATCCTGTCATGTCACCCCAGACTCCTGAGCCACCACATTCGGGAACTGATCTTCAGCTCCTGCCTCAGTGACAGGCACAGACTAAGGAACCCAGGTCAACTGACAGCCAGCTGGAAAATCTGAATGTGAGGCCAAGGGCCAGGGCGGCAGACCCAGGCAGTGGAGGTGCCTGGGAGAAGCCCCAGAGCCTGCCTAAAGCTGACTCCCCAACCACTGGGCCGAGATTTGCAGCCGGTTCCCCCATGCAGTCCAAGGCCTCCCCTGGCTGGCATCCGCCAGCCCAGGCACAGTCAGAGAAAATAACGTGGAAGCTAGAGCTAGAGCCCACGCTGCAGAGGGCACGTGAGAGCTGGCTTCCTCTCAGTGTTCAGCCTGGACTACTCCCCACCTGTGTGAACTTGCAGTGCTGTCACTGGTTCTGGAAGTTCCACACGTCTGTGACTATGAACTGGCACTTCCCTTACCGAGCACCTTATCCGGACCCATTCTACCTGCTGGAAATACCTACTTCAAACCCTCTCTCTTCAAGACACTTTAACAAAGCCTCTTCTCAGCTCATGTGTGTCCATGCACGGAAACGCATGCACACACAGGTTAAAATTCAACTTCTTTTCCTTAGTCCCATTTTGTGGCGTGTATATGCTTTGATTGAAGAAGCATAGTACATGGTCACAGTGTTAGATGCTTTCTTTTACCCGTTTGTTCTCCCGTTCCAGTCACTGCCGTATAACACTTAATGGGTTGGGTTGGGTTAGGAGACAGTGTCTCACTATGCAGTCCAAACTGGCCTCAATATTACAGGTATTCAACACCACACCGGGCTCTACTGTGTTTAATGGTTTAAAATAGTGATATTCACTTTGCTCACGAGTCTGCAATTTTAGCAGGATACGTTGGATCCAGCTTGGTTTTGTGCCTCCCGGGGGTAGCTGGGACAGCTAGAAGCTAGAACTGCAGTCAGAAACAAGAGTGTCTTCTGGAAGGGGCTAATGGGCCTCAGTGCCAACCCAGGCTCACATATGTGCAGCACAGGGTACAGCATCACCTCACAGGTGAGCAGGGCAGGCACAGGAATTTCCTCACAAGGCACCCTTGGGGTAAGGGAATCTAGATCCCAAAGCACAAAGTCTGGCAGGCAAGAGGGCACCTGCTCTCTTAGTCCCAGCCAGGAAGAGAGCAGGACTCGGCCTACTCAGCCAGTCTCTCTGGGGAAGGGTCAGTGACTCACCCATCTTTCTCCCTAAGCCTGGAAGCTCATCTTGCATCATCCCACTCCTGACACCCCATTTCTACAGCCACCAAATAATCTAGTCAACTCAAATGACTTTGAAATCTAGTGGCTTGACCATTATGGAGTGCAATCATGATGTGTATATTTAATGTACCAATAAAGATAATTTAAAAAAAAAAAATCTAGTGGCTTGAAACAACCACCATTTGATTTTCATTCTCGAGCTGGGGTCAGGATGTAGGGCAGGACTCGGGACCATTCTTCTGCGGCACATGGCACCAACCAGGGTCATTCAGTAGCTTTTGTCCAGTAGCTGCGCTAGTCTGGAGAGGCCAAGACAGCTCCACTCCTGCCCTTGGCAGGGGAGGCTGGAAGGCTGACCCAGCCCAGCCTCTGTCCCTTCCCACGTGGCGTCATGACCTCCCCACAGGCTCTCGAGGACAACATGATCTGACATGGTGACTTGTGGTTCCAAGAAACCAAAGCAGGAGCTGCTGGGCTTTGAAAAGGCTAAGCCGACACACACGGATCACAGCCCAACTCAGGAAGGGATCACAGAGCCCAGCTCCCGACAGAGGCACATCCCAGACCTGGGGCACTATTTAATCTGCCAGCGCCAAGCACCCTCAGAGCCAGGTCTGTCTTCCCCAGACCATTCTGTGCCTATGGTCAATCCTTTGACTTGCTCCAAACCAAGCTCGTTACAAGCCTAGTTGTGCCCCTAAATGCATATGTGAAAAAAAATCCGTATGTGAAGTCCTAACTCTCAGCACCTCTGAGTGTGACCATAACTGGAACTGGCGTCTCCAAAGGGAGCAATTAAGTTACACAGAGGCCATAGGGGTGGGTTCTGACCAGAGGAGGAAATCTGGAACCAGATGTGATGGCACATGCCTGTAATCCAGAAGGGTTTGAGGCTGAGGCAGGAGGAAAAGAAGTTCAAGCCCAGCCTGGGCAACTTAACGACTTAGGGAGACTCTGTCTCAAAAAAAAAGGCTGAGGATATAGCTCAGCACAAAGATCTTGGGGTTCTATCCCCAGTAAAGGGAAAAAAAAGATTAGGACATGCAGAGAGAGACCAGGTACATGTATGCCGAGGCAAGACCATATGAGGACACAGCTAAAAGTGACCACAGGAGAAACTTCAGAAGGCGCCGACTCTGCTGCCCCGTGTCCTGGATTCTGGCCTGAGCTTGGCTTACCCTGGGTGCTACCCATCTGCCCTACCCCTGCCCCAGTCAGTCCACACCCAGCGTGCCCATTGCCACCTACTGGGACAGGTTCACTTGCTTAAGATTTTCTGCAGCTAAAGAAACAAAGCAGAAGCACCAAGAAGAAAGTGGCCATCCTGCTGGGGACTCTGCCTCTTAGGGACAAAGCACAGCCCCCAGGTCTCCAGCCTGGTGCTTTCACCAGAGGTTTCTATCCACCTGCCCACAGCAGCCCGAGCTCCCAAACTAGGGGAAGGGGAGGAGACTTCAGGAACAGTGCTGACCAGGGCCACCTTCTCTTCTCGTGGCAGGCAGGGTGGGAGAAAAAGATGACATTTGTGCCCTGATTTCTAATAGCAGAGGCCTGGAGTCCCCAGCCCCAACTAGGAGCCCAGCCAGCTGAGGGCCTCAGCCGAGGCCACTTTATCTCCACTTAGCTGCACAAGGTCAGATGGGGCTCAGAGAGGCGAGAGGCCAGGTTCAAGGTCACACAGCAGAAAGGGGCAGAGCGCACATCCACAGCCAGGCCTGTCCTTGCAATTTTTGTGCCCTTAGAGTGTACGTCACACTATGCCTCAAGGCACAAGCAGTGAGAGAGAGATACAGAGACAGAGACAGAGAGTGTGAACACACAAACTTAGAGTCACAGAAATAGATCTCAGCACGATACAACTGAAGACTCACATGACACATTAATGTTCTAAAAATTCATCAGCAGTTCCTGGCATTAGGGAATTTCTCACTGGCCTCAGTTCACAGCCACGGTCACAGCCTTTGGTCCCCCTCTGCTTCCCACCCCTTCCCTTTGCCTCTGCCTTTACAGACTGTCCCCTGGAAAAGTCTTCCATTTTCCAGATGAGGAAAAGGCCCCGTGGGGCTTCTGTGAAATCATCTCACACCTGCCAGACCAAGGTACTCCAGGCCCTGCGTACCCCAGCCCTCTCCTGCTTTCTTACCACAGTTTGAGGCTCTTTGAGCTAGAAAAGGTACAGACAGTATCATCTAGAGCAAAGGTGTCACTTTGCAAATTAGGACCATGCAGCCTGGATTGCTGACTTGTCCATTGCCAAGGGGCATGTTCCTGGGGATTTGGGGCTAGTCCTCTGGGCAGGAGAGCCTAGCCCAGTGCCCTTCACTGCCTCATACATGCATCAGTGGGAGTGGCTTTCGCTGTGGCCTCAATGGGAAGCTTTAATGTGTTCTTTATTTCTAGGTAAGAATCTGCTCCAAAACTTAATGCTTCGGACCACACATTTCCCGCTTTACAGTTTCTAGGGCCAGGGACGTGGGAGCAAGCGAGCTGGGCGGCTCTGTCCCGGGGCTGGTCATGTGCTGCAGTCGAGCTGCTCGCTGGGGCTGTGGTCTTGGAGGCTTGACTGAGGCTCAGGATGCACTGCGCAGCTCACTCATGTGGCTGTTGGCAGGAGGCCCCAGTTCCTTCCTGCATGGGCCTGTTCAGCCCTGGGGTGCAGCTCGTTGGTAGAATGTTTGCCTCGCGTGCACCAGGTTCTGGCTTCCATCCCTAGCACTGCAAAAAAAAAAAAAGAAATTTAAATAAAGAAGTCCTAAAGTTGCAGTAGCTTTTCCTCATCCCCAAATGAAAAGCAGCAGGTGCTTTTGCATACGCTGCCAGGCACAGGTAAGGCACGTTGCAACCTGGTTGCAATGGGAATCAGGCTGGGTAGAGCTCTCCTGCACCCTCCCCCCAACCTGAGACAAGAAGATGGAAGAGCAGGGGTTCTGGAGGCTTCAGAAACCTCTTCCCTCCCCCAGCACCTCTTGAAGCACCTCACTTAAAGCTAAAAAGGTCCAGATACCAACTGAGAAGGGCCTTCGTCTCAGATCACAGCATCAGAACGATATTTGCATACCTGGATATCTTAGAACTCTCCCCCTTCCTCGGTTATGTCTCTCGTTCTTGGCTTCCTTGCATAAGGTCAAACCAAGGCTCTGAGACGTGAACTGATAGAGTCAAGTTTGCACAGCTGGTAAGAGGCAGAGTCATGCCTGCCTGTGCAATTTCTGTGCCCTCAGATTAGCTGCTTCCTGTCTCCTTCCTCCACTCCAGGAATCCTTGTCCCTCACCACTCTTCAGACTCTGTTCACCTAAAGCTACAGCCCCTACAAATTCATGGAGGACCCACCAGGCACCAGCCACAGGATCACTTACCTGGGGTTCTTTGTTTGCAAATCACAGAAACCAGTTCTGAGTAATCTGGGCACAGAAGAATTGGCTGGAAGATGACTGGAGATTGGCAGAATCGATCAGAAGTCTGGAGAGGAAAGTGTGGGCTTAGCAGGGGCCAAGACAGACCCAGCCACAGATAATAAGGACTTGGCATTTTGTTGTCCTTGTCCTTTGGCTCCAGATTCAAATGCCAGGCAGGTGTAGAAAA
Source organism: Petromus typicus (assembly GCA_004026965.1). Taxonomy (NCBI): domain Eukaryota; kingdom Metazoa; phylum Chordata; class Mammalia; order Rodentia; family Petromuridae; genus Petromus; species Petromus typicus. The sequence goes on from PVIR01000474.1 coordinate 149,508, forward strand.
ACAGCCGCTTTGGACAATAGTTTTGCAGTTTCTCCCAAAGTTGAATATGCAACTAATTTACAGCCCAAGAATCTCATTCCTCGGTGTTCACCCAGGAGAAATAAGAGCATATGGCCATAAAACTCTTAGCCTGGAACATTCATAATAGCTGCAAGTTGGAGCCCACTCGAAAGTCCATCCACCAGGGTGGGAGAGGCAAGTCATGGTCTAGCCCTCCGATGGAATAGTACTCGGCAGTATAAAGGGATGAGCTGTCTGGACTCAGCTCGCAACAGCCTGAATGACTCTGCAGCCACATGCAGAGAAAGAAGCCAAACATAAGAGCACACGTGCTGCACAAATCAGTCACAGAAAATTCAAGGAGTGGCAGAACAGCCGGTGACAGAAATCAGAGCACGGGTTGCCTGCAGTGACCAGAGAAGACTGGCTGGGAAGAGGACAAGGGGACTTTTGGGGAGGATATGACTGTCCTCGATCATGACTGTGAGGCTAGTTACAAGGATGCACACACTTGCCAAACCTCATCAAACCGCACACCTCCTGCACATTTCAATGTATGGAAATTATATTTTAATTAAAAATTAAATTAAAAAGAATCACAGACAGGGCTTGTGCCAGGAGCTGAAGACACAGCAGCGAGCAGGGCAGGAAGAGCCCTGTCCAGGGGGAGCTGCCATCTGGCCCCAGAGCTAATAAATGACAGAGCTGGGGACGAATTGAGATTATCCTGCCTCCCGAGTCAGCTTCAGCTTTGCTCAACGTTGGCCCAGAGCATGATGGGAGCTCCAGGGAAATGACCGGGACCTGCACCAGAGGCCACAGGCCCTCCCTGCGAGGGTTCACAGCTGCCTGGTGCAGTCTGACAGCACAGTGAGGAGCCAGGCTGGGGGTCTGTGGATCCTGCCCCGCAAAGGGCAGCTGGCGCCCTGCTCTGCCTTCCCCTCCCTTTCCTTCCCCTCCTCCCTCTCCTCCAGAGTGCTAGCCCATAGGACCTCACACAAAAAAAGAAGCTTTATTTCTTGATTTTTCAGCAGAGGAATATAAAATACTCAAGACCAAAAATGAGAGTATGATTGGAGAAGTACCAGGCTAATAAAGAATTTTCTTTAACATTCTGGACATTTAAGAGGTAAGAGGAGAGGGGAAGATGAACAGAGCTGGAGGAAATGAGAAGATAAGGTACTGGCTTCTGAGAGGTGTGCTTTACACGTCACCATCTGCTGTCCCCAAGGGCTGAGGTCCTCAGAGTGTCACCAGGCCGAGGTTAGTTATTTAATAACTATTTAGGCTTTCACTGCTCTGGTCCTTAAGCCCCTAGAGGTTGAAGGGCCAGGGAAGCCAGCCACAGTAGAAACTGCCACCCACAAAACTAGACTTTGGCCCCTTGGCCCAGGTCCCCTTGTCCTGAAAGTATAGTGGAGACACCAGAGAATGGTCTCAAGACCACCGACTCTAATTCTTTCCACCTTGTAGCATTTACCAGCTTAGCCCTTCATATGGTCAGTGTTATTGTCCTATAACAGATGGGGAAACTGGTCTTTGAGACACAAGCACAAAATAGTAGAGTTGAGACAAAAGCTAAGATCTCCCAAGTTCCTCTGAGTCCATATTCCCTATAGCTGTGGGGAACCTGGTCGGGCCTCAGATCTCCGTAGGTGAGTGAGATTTATCAAAGGTTGTGGCCAGAGCCTCTGTCCCAGTGATCCCCAAGACTTGGTACCTACGCCTTCGCCTTCATGTGGTCTCTTCTCTGTAAGCCTGAGCTGGATTCAGGAATTTGATTTAAGTAATAGAATCAAGCAGAAGTGATAAAATGACCCTTCTGAGGTTTGCTTGCTAAAGGACTGTGGCTTCTGCTGTGGTCTTCTGTGGCTCATGCACATACCCTCCCTCGGGTCACCAGCTGACTGTCCTGAGGACAAGGGTGGCTAACTGAAAGACTCTGGTGGTGAGGATCAAAGCCTGACGATGATCACGTAAACTAGCTTGAAAGTGGGTCTTCGCAGTCTCCTACCGCAGCCACAGACTGAGCCATCTTGGAAGCAGATCCTCCAGCCCTGGCCCAGCCCTCATGTGAGTGTGGCATTGTGACTATAACCCCCGTAAGAGACCCTGAGCCAAAGCCCTCCCACTAAGCCAGCTCCTAACCCCACAGACACTGTGCAAGATCATAAAGGTTGATTATTTTAAGCTGCTAACTTTGGAGATCACTTGTTATGCAAGGAGAGACAGCTATAAATCTTGTAAGTGGTACCCTAACACTGTGGCCGTAAAAACCAGTACTCTTCTTGCCCTCTAAGTCTCCTCAGGCCAGAGCCTGTGGCAGACCTTGGCATTCCTGTCTCTCCCCCACCCACTTCCCCCTTTGATATTTTTGGGCTATTTCATTTGATTTCCTTTTCCCATGTTTTTTTCTTCCCCTTTCCCTACAAAGTACGTTCAAATTAGCCCTCGCACAGAGAGAACATTCGAGATTGCCTTCGCATCAGCAGGGGGGGAAGTGAACTTGGGGTTCCCGCACTGCCTCAGTCACCTTGGTGGCCTAGAATACATTCTCAGTGCCTTTCGCGTGACGGCCTTTGTTTTCAGCACACCCTAAATTGCTTTTGTGCCAAATGCTGAATGTGACCAGAAATGACACAAGATGAATAATGTGGCATATAATTATCACCACATTTCAGATGAGGGCAATATGCATTTTTCTCAGAGCCGAAGGGATGCAATTTTATTTTGCAACACAAAATGCTCCATTTGGGGGTCACTTTTCGAGCAGCCCTTCATTCTGAAGCAATTTCACATGAATAAAAGCATTTGTATTCCAGCGCTGCGTAATGTGCATTACCCAGCCCCGACTCCTGGTGGATATTTCTCCACCCGATCCCAGCTCTTCTTTGGGAACCAGCCCCAAATCAGACTGTGAGAGGCCGAAGGCAGCGGTGCTTTTGGGCTCATTCCACACCTCAGAATCTGTTTCCTTGTCTGCAGAGCCAGGGTGAGCTGGTTTCTCTCCACACTGCTCTTCAGACTCAGCCCAGAACACTAGGTCTTTAGCATCCACAATAAGGCCATATGGGCTTTAGGGCAGCACTGACCTTTTGTCCCTCAGCTTTAATGTCATTTTCTGCTCCCCACACTCGTCCTCCCCCAAAAAAGATTGAGCCAAGGATTTGGGTCTGGGTAGCCTGTTAAGGAAGAGTTAGTCTGCTTAGGCTGCCTTAACTAAATAACTGAGGCTGGGGGCCTTGAGAAAAATAAATCTTTCTCACAGTTCTGGAGGCTGGAAATGCAAGACCGAGGTGTCAGGAAGCTGGGATTCCTCTCAGGCCTCTCTCTTTGGTTTGCACAAGGCCACCTTTTCACTGTGTCTACATAGAATTGTCCGTCCACACACACAACCCTTTCTAGGTTCAAATCTCCGCTTCCTGAAAGGATCCCAGTCAGGTTAGATGAGGACCACCATAACAGCCACATCTGAATGCAATTCACTCTAGTTTTTTGTTTTTGGGGGGTTTTCTAGTGGGGTTTTTTGGAGATAGGGTCTTGCTTTATAGTTCTGGCTGGCCCTGAGCTCAACTTCGAACTCACAGAAATCCTCCTGCTTCCTCCTCCTGAGTGCTGGGATTACAGGCGTGAGCTGCCACGCCCGGCACTGTGGGATGTGGTACTGATTGTTGGTGGGCGTGAGTCACCACACCTGGCATTGTTGTATGTGATTACCAGGGACTGAACCCAGGCCCTTGCACTTGCAAGGCAGGCCCTGGAACCACTGAGCTAAATCCCCTGCTCACAATTGACTCTTTAAAGGCCTTATCTCTAAATACAGTGACTTTCTGAGGCCCTGGGGTGTAAGACTTCAAATATGAATTTCTGAGGTGCCTCATTTGTCCAGTCCCATAGTAGTCTAGGGGAGAGGGCAGTGGAGAGCACACTAGTGCATCCCACACTGGTCACTCCAGGCTCTTGCCTGTAAGCCCAGCACTTTGAAAGGCTGACACAGGAAGATTGCGAGTTCAAACCCAGCTCGGGCCACTTAGCTATTTATCAAGAACCTGACTCAAAGTTAAAATTTTCAAAGAGTTCACTCTAGGAGACACATCCCCCACCCCATGGTACTTAACAGGCCAAGAACACACATACCTAGGACAAGAAAACATCCCTAGAAAAGACATAGAGATACAGGAGGCCTCTAAAGTCTCAGATGAGACCTTCCAAGAAAAGAAAAAACAATGAGCAAACTTTTACTTCTGAATCTGAAACAGTGATCATTTAAAAGTTTCAGGATATGAGCAAGGGAATGGGTTAGGCTCAGTGGCACAACACGAGCTTAGAGTGCTCAAAAGCCTGGGTTTCCCAGCACTTGGGAGGCAGAGGCACAAGGACTGCAAGTTCCAGCCTGGCCTGAGCAACTCAGCAAGAATCTGTCTCAAAAAAACTGAAAAACCCTGGGGATGGAGCTCAGGGGAAAGGCTCTGAGTTCAAGCTCCAGTAACATACACACAAACACACACACACACACACACACACACACACTCACACACACATACTCACACACACTCACACACACACACACACACACACACACACACACACACAGGGTAAGTGCACAAGATCTCAGAACTGAGTGGCATGTACTGAGCTTCTTGCTTTACAGACAGACTGCTGAGCTTGTCAGTCACACCTGAAGTTGACACAGTAGAGGAGGAGACCATAATCTCAGGACTTCCAGGCCAGTGCTGGCCCTACTCCAGCAGGCAACTTCCTCACGGGACTTCTTTCTGCACTGAGCAGTCAGGGGTAGCTTCGAAGTTGATGGTCCCTTTGCTGGTTAATAAACCCCCAGCTCACCAGAACATGCAAATGCACAACACAGAAACTCTCAGAAAGGTCGGGCTCATTCCCTTCCCGTCTGGTTTCCACACTAGAAGCAGCGAGACTGAGAGCCTAGGGGTCCACTGGGAAAGAAAAGCAGCTTCCAGCAGCAGAGAGTGCACAAGATAAGCCTCAGCCCCAAAGGGGGCTTCTTAGAACAGCAGGATCTTGTCAAAAAGGCGTCAGATTCTTTTAGGTCCCTGCGAACTCCCATCTTCCGGAAATGCAGGCTTTCCTAGGAGTCTGTGCCACCAACAGCAATAAACAAGACACTTTTATAGATCTCCTAATTTATGTTGCTCATTTATTCCTCACAAGGACAGTGGGAGGTCAACATGTATGGCCCCATTTTATGGATGTGCCAAGTGTCCTCCTTCTCAGTGATGGTCACCTAAGAACATCTGAGAAATTAAGCACTTCATCTTGACATTGGAATGCTCAGCTGGGTGAGATGGAGTCTCCCGACGTGCCTGCAAGGGCTAGCAAGAAAGTGACACTTCTTGTTTTCATCTCTATAGGGTGCCAGGGCTGCTGGAACCAGCACTGCAGTTAGTGCTTATCTATCTCTCAATAGACCATGAAGTTTCTAGAAAGTTCCAAGTGCAACAGCCCAAGCAATATCTCACAAAGAACTGCTGCTGGTCACAAGTGACCATTGCGAAAGAAAAGATTGCAAGCATGCATTTATAGCCTGAGGAAAAGGAAGAGGGGGGTGGTCACACTAGGGTTCACATCAAGAGCATCTTAAAATGCCCAAAGAAGAAAAAAATTGAATTCCAGGACAAACATACTCGGAGCTTTTGGAGTCTGTTCACTACCAGACCCAGGTGGGGCGAGTAAGGAACAAACCAACACTTTGGGTGTGCAGATGTTGCTTGGAAGTCAGAGGCCAATAGGACATCTATCTCACTGCTACTCCATTCACCCATCTCCCCATCCATTCATCCACTCTTCCATCCCTCCATTCACTCATCTAACAAATATTTAGTCTCAGGCACTGTTCTAGGCACCAAGACACAACAGGAAAGAAGACAAATGAAATTTTTGCTTCAATAGTGGCTCACATTCCAGTAGAGATGGACTAGACAATAAATAAGATCATTAAGAGAGATGTATAATCTTGGGTAGCAAATGCTAAGGAGGAAATTTAAGCACATAAGATGGGAAAAAGGGCTATAGAGAGGGAGTTGATTGTTAAGAGAAGGTGAGAGAAAGTGTCACCCATCAGCAGATGAGGAGAGGCTGGGAGGCAGCCCTGAGCATGACTGAAAGGGATGCATCCTGACAGGGATGCATCTCCTCCTGACAGAGCAGAACTGTATTCTAGGAGAAGAGAAGGCCAAGACATACTTGAGGGGTGGCCCTTTGGGGCCTGATGGGCACCCAGCTCAATTGGCGCTGCTGAGATTGATGTTGAGACAGAGGACAGAAAGTGCAAAGGACCTGGGGCCAGGTATATCTGGGAAGTGGCAAGATGACAAGGCTGCTTAATTAGAGCAGACCAAAGGAGTTAGAAGTGATGGTCAGAGCAGTGACAGGGACCATTCCATAGGCACAGGGTAGAATCGAAACTACCCTGAGTAAGGCGGAAAGCCATCAGAGTGACCTGATGTGACAGGTTTTAAAAGGCTAGCCTGGTGGCTGTGCCAAGACTGGAGTGAAGAAACAGCAGAGGAGTAATAGCAACCCAAGTTCAAGTAAGCAGTGGAGGCTGAGCCAGGTGGGGGCGAGGGCAGACTGTGGGAGGGACGGGGCCCCCGGGCAGATCCTGCAGACACCCCAGACATGGGTGTGCCAGAAAGGAGTCCAGGATGATCCTGGGCTTTGGGGCCATACAGTGGAAGCTGGGGCTGAGGAGGCTGCACCAGGAGGAACCGTGGGCTGTGGGCTCGGGAACAGTTTCCCATGTCCATGAGACATGGAAGGGGCTGGGCTAAGGAGCCATGAGACAAGAGCCCCTGCAGAGAAGCTCAGGCTGGAGTTTGGAATTCCACTTGGGGATCATCAGCATGCAGAGGGGTTCAGATGGGGCAAGAGCAGGGAGGGGTGGAGGACCCAGAGGAGGCTGCTGTGAGCCACTCAAGTAGGTAGCCGCGGGACTTCTTGCCTCACCGAGGATGAGTAGACACACAAGTGACCACAGACTGAGGCAGACATAGAGCAGAGTAAGGAGGGATGCCCCCAATGCACATGTACACACACATGAGCACAAATGTGCATGCATGCGCACAGGCACACACACACACACACACACACACACACACATTTTAAAAAAAATTCTTTCAATGTCACCATTGGCTGGCTGGGAATGAGGTCCAAGAGCTTGGACAGACTACCCTAGGCTGATGGAGGCTGTGGTTGCCAGTTATATGCATCTCTGATCAACTAAAACACAGCACAATAAAGCAATTTGTGACCAACAATTTACATACATCACGAGGAAACACCCAACTGGTCTCCCGCCAGTAAATTAGAAGCAAGTCAGGAAGGCCTGACAGAGCAGAACTGTATTCTAGGAGAAGAGAAGGCCAAGACATGCTTGAGGGGTGGCCCCTTGGGGCCTGATGGGCACCCAGCTCAATTGGCGCTGCTGAGATGGATGTTGAGACAGAGGCTCAGAACTGAGCATGGAGAAGTGGCAGAGAGAGGGAGTAACAAACTATGCAAGGAATTGGGCCTTTATCTCTAGGCACTGGAAACCCCACAAAGGATTTCAAGGAGAAAATAACAGGCCTACGTGCAGGTGTTCTATAGAGAGCAGGCTGGGAAAGGCCTGGGGTGGGAGGGGTGTTCCAACTACCTCAGGACCTTCTGCCCCACCCCCACCTCCACCACAGGGTCCCATTGAGTCAAGAATCTCTGGCCTTCCCTGCAGAGCCACTGTGGACCTGGGAGTCCTGGGGTAGACTTCATAAAAGGACTTCGAGGAGAAAAGGGGTGGGGGGTATCATCCATCAGCCATTCCCATAGCCACTGACAGCAGACCTCTTGGGAACACTGATGACAAGGCCAGGGAGGAGCCAGAGTGGGGCGGGGGAGGAAACCCAGGTTCTCAGTGCTGCCCCAGAAAACACTGGCTCCCAAAGCCCAGTGCATTAATTCTCAGCAGATTCCAGATGGAAGCTTTGATCCCCTAAAGGCAGCTTGAAGGAAAGGTCCAGAGCCCCTGAGTGTCTGTCACTCCTTGTGCTTCACAGATGGACATTAAGTTTACATATAATATAGTGAAGCCCGCTGAGTGAGAGAAGGCAAGCAGGTACACTGAGGCCCACTCAGCCCAGCCTAATCCAGTGTTGAGAATTCAAGCCTAGACCCTGGTCCTTGGCAGGACCACCCGCTCCCACCATGCACAGCCACACTCAGGGGCCCTCACTCATTTCAAACCATTACTCTTTGTTTTCTACAGTCTTCGCCTGGTTCTGCATTAGCTCAGTGTCACTGTTAGCCCTGGTCTACACCGCTGGCTCCGGAGATTAAAGAACTTCCCTGAAATCCCCCAGCAAATCACAGCGGCACTGGGGCAGCCGAGGTTCCTAAGCAGAGGGCAGAGAGCAAATCCCTCTCCCGCATCTGTCAAGGCCTTGGAAAGCCATGTGCCGGCCAGTGCGGGGCTTCGTTAAAACTGCTCCGTGGCTTCGTTGGCTGCAAACCCATTAAACAGCCAATATAATCCATTCATACATAAAAATAAGGGAAGGGGAAGGAGCGAGGTCCCACAGGATGCATGTCCGGGAGAAATTATATGCATAAAAATCCAAACAGAAATGAAGTTCACGAGGAAGTTTTGGCTCCTGTTGCTTTTCAGCTTCTGGAAATTCTAGCCAGGAAAAGATTCCCTCTGTGACTGGTTTGGAAGCACACTGACTCGGACACGCAGAGACAGGGATGGGAAAAAGGATCCCTCGTCCTTGCAGCCAAGGGATTGTTCTAGAAACCCCCAGCACTTGTTCAAAGAAACTACATAGGCTTCCAGTGGCAGCTCAGAGGGTTAAGAAGCTGAGAAGCATGAGGTGACACAGAGCCATTTCATCACCCATAAGCCAAGATACGGCCGGATGTCCACAGTGGCGGTGGCCATGGAGACACTCACACAGCTTTGGAACAGGGAGGAAGATAGATTTAAATAACCCGGCAGCAGGATCCCTGCTCCTTCCCATGGGAAACTATTTCATAGGCCAAGGAATGCCACCACAGGGACCCTCCACTCTCCCTGAGACCCGCGTCAAGGACACCCGTCTTGCAGAAGAGGTTAGGAGCTGCTGCGTTCTTTTTTTAATAAGATGGTAAATCAGTATTTTTATTCTCTGACATTTTTAAAGTAACTCTCTCTCACACTCTCTCTCTGTCACACACACACACACACACACACACACACACACACACATACACACACACCAGAACATAGCTAGTTTCTTAAATTAGAGATCTGTTGTGTAATTAGTCCATTTTATCTTCTGCGAGTTGTTGCTGTTTTCCCTCTGTGGTTTCCAGAAATGTCATTGGCTAGGCTTAAAAGTAGGGGTTTTTTTCCTTCCAGAGAAAAATTCTATAAATATTTTCTCCCTTTTAGCATGTTTTAAATTTGAACGACATATTGTAAAGATAGCAAGAGTTATGAAAGTCTCTTTTGGCCGCCAATGAAATGCGGTGGGAAAACAGATTTAAGAGGGAATTTGTACCCATGGAGAGAGCCACCGGGCCCTCCCCGGGGGGGAGGGGGGCAGGAGCCTGGGGACCCCAGATGGTCGGGCAGGCTTCACATGGAGAAAAAATGCCTTGGCTGACCGTCAAAATCACACCCCTGGTAATTCACATCACTGGATGGATGGGGTTTAAGGCATGGCTTTGACACAGGTGTGACTTCATGGGGCTGCATGTTAAAGTCCAGCAAATGTATACAGATACACCACATATTAGTGAAAACATATGTAAAGACGTGGAGATGTAGCTCAGAGGTAGAGTGTGCCCTTAGTATATATATGCCCAAGGCCCTGGGACCCATCCTCCAGAACACACACACAAAAAAAAACATAGAAAGGAATATTTGTAGCAGAATTATTTGTATTTCAAAACACCAGAAAAAATCTGAATGAATATCCATTACTAGGAGGCTTGTAAAATAAGGTTGGACATGTCTTCGCAGTATACAGATATGCCAGCAATTAAAAAGAATACAGTAGAGTTATAGGTATTGGGGCAGACAGGTCCACGAAATTACAGCGTGAAGTAACAAAACCGAAAGTAGTGAAGGGAAAGTAGGGAATATTATGGTATGTTTGTAGCATGCTATCATTTTTCTTTTGTGATTGTTCTTACTGTTTGAATCGGGATCTCACTATGTAGCCTGGGCCATTGCACCTAGCTATTTAGGTATATATGCATGATCTTATATTAGAAGCTGGCAGCTGGGATGGCCTTCAAGAAAGAAAACAGGAAGTAACTATATATAATCCCTGTCATATTATTCGCTTATAGTATGTTATCATTTGGGGTTTGGAAAAGAATGCACTTATATATAATCATATACATAATCCTCATACATGCCTCAGCCATTTGGGCAAGTATATATACAACGCAGGGGGCTTCTCTTTTTTTCAGTGTATGTCCTTGAAAGTGCCCGGCACTCTGAAGTCTTCTTCCAGGGGAGGGGAGGCTGATCTTTTGCAGGAAGCCAGCCGAGCAGGTGGTAGGACGCACAATCTGCTTGTTCTTAATGGCTTTGGGTGCATATGCTGACATGGATAAGGCTTTGGAGTTCACAACAGCTCCAAAGTGTCCCCAACTGTGGGCCCCACAATACTGTGCCCCCACTGCCACTGCTGCAAGTCAGGGACCTGGACAAGGGACTTGTTGCTGTCAAGTTTTACTCCTCTGTGCAGCCCAGGCCCTCACATGGTGCCTGGCCTTCAAAAGTACAGCCAGACCGTGGTACTCAATTTCTTGGAACTCATTCATTTGTGTCCTCAATGCATTTTGACACTCACATCTTGTCCTGCTACTTGTCATTTGTTTGATACTCAATGGACACGCTAGAACTTGACAGTATCAGTTGCCACGTGACCCACTACCCTTTCCCGCCAAAACAATTTCTTTGGTACTCATCACAGTGGGTACTCCTCTCACCTCCCAGAACCAGTTAACAACGGGCACCAAGGTACCACTGTACACATGGAGTCAGTTACATGTCAGCATAGTCGTTGGGGCTCACAGCCTTGGTTTCCTCATCTATAAAGTAGGAATTAGCATTTTCATCATCCTGTGATATAATGATGAAGTTAGATAACTAATATTCCTGGGACATAGTGCTGCAAAGTGATAATGACATATCACTTTTAATAGAAGACAGTACCTCAGAGCCAGGCATGATGGCACATGCCTAGAATCCCAGCATTCTAGGAGGCTGAGGCACAAGGATCACAAGTTCAAGCCCAGCCAGGGCAAATTAGCAACGTAGGGAGACCCTGTCTCAAAATGAAAAAATTTTCAAGGGTTTGGGCTACAGCTCAGTGGGAAGGCCCTGGATTCAGTCCCCAGTGCCACCACCCAAAAAAAGGTATCCCCATGAACATTTGTTCACTCCATGAGCCTGAGATGGGTTAACATGCAAATCTTCCCGCAGCCACACTGCTGCCAGGCAAGGATGAGTTCATCCAACAGCGTCTTGCTGGGGCCCCTCTGGCTGCCCGAGAACACAGAGTGCTCTCTGAAGGAGGGGAAGCACCTTGGGGTGAGAGCAAGGCACCTGGGAGTGACCACTGGGGTGACATCACTGAGCACATCGAGTGGCAGGCCCCTCGCTCAGCTCATCTGTGGACTGAACTCTCGCACAGCAGCCCAGAAATCTCTCACTGTCCCCGTTTCACAGACCAGGAGACCAGGGGCTGGGAAGGAAAATAATTTACCAAGGACCAGCTGACCCTCAAACTTATGCTGTCAACCAGCCTTGCAGACTGCTGCCACAGGACCTGCTGGTGGCCATCTGCACACCACTGGTGACCCTGCTTATGCCACTTGTCTTGGCCCGTCACACTCAGTGTCACTTATCTGAGTGCCAGGGAAATCTTCGTGCCAGAGGGGCCGGCACACTTCTCGGTCACTGATGAAAGGCAATCTCTGTCACATTCATTCTGGTGACCAGAGGGGAACAGCCTCTTCTTGGCCCACCCCTTCCCTGTGGTGCCCTAGAGGCTGCCAACAGGGGGAATGGGTTGGACTGAGAATGTCTGGCAGCCTGTCCACGGCCCTTGCCCCCAGTGCCATCTTGCCTGGGCTTGTCTAGCCCCAGGTGAAGTCAGGATAACAGGCAGGGGACCCCCAGTCTGAGACACCTGTCTTGGCCCCACACAGCCTGCCTCATTGGAGTCCAGAAGAATGTCCAGGAGCTGGTGGCAGCACCAGCAGCCGGTTCCAGTGACCCAGGCCAGTGAGCCCACTGGGAAGGCTCAGGCTGCAGCAATGGCCAGAGCTGGCAGAGGACAGTAAGGGCACCAGAACTGCAGACACTTTCCATCCAGGTGGTTTCATGTTTCTCACACCACGGTCTTGCTGTTTTAGGCTGTCCCTGTTCAGTGGTCTATACACAGGTCAAGGGTGGGGTGGCCCTACAACCAAAGGAGCCATCTGCCTGGTCACCTTCAGCCCAACAAATGGCCATACAAAAAGGAGCTTCTGAGTGACCCCAACAGCTGAAAGAGACCAAGGCTAAACTGCATGGTGGAAAGCCAGGCTTTGACTCCCACTATATAGGTCAATGCACCCCCCCTCCATTCCTCACTCCTTCTCTCCCTCCCTCCCCGCCACCCTACATATCAGGAACAGCACTGGAAGCCAATAGGCCAGATGGAGTCAGCCCTTTCAGAAAGAAAAAACTGTCAGTCCTCAGGACGGATATACACATCGTCTACCAGCAACAGATCCAGAAGCCATAGTAGACCCCAAGTGCACTGTCTACTGTTCAGAGAAAACTCTGGGTTTACTCCGGAGGGCTCCTGAGCGCCTGGCTCCCCTGTCTTCTTGGTGACCCCTCATCCCAGGCCTCAGCCCACTCAATCCTTAAGCCCTGGGTTTCGAGGGCTCCCTGAAGCATGAGATAAGATGAGTTCCTCTCAGGCATGGTTCTTAACAGTAGAGAGTTTCCAGACTGGTAACAAGCTCAAGTTTGAATCCCAGCTCTGTGACCTACTAGCTGTAGTCTTTGGATAAGACTTCACTTTCCTCACCTGCAAAATGAAGTTAAAGATAATTCTTACGGGAGGTGGTAGGTTGAAGTCCAAAGAACACACATGAAATGTTCATGGTTTACCCCATGCAAGCACAGAGAAGACACTTAGGAAATGTTGCCACCTCTGGCTTCCCAGGGTCAGAGGCCAAGATAACCTAGAATGTCTTGAAGAAGCTCAATGCAGCCAACATGATTTCAACTCATAGCTGAGTTTCCAAAGGCCCTGTGTAGGGTGAAGGGCATAGCTCAGAGGTACAGTGCTTGTCCAGCATACTGCAATGTCCTGGATTCCATCACTAGTACAGAAAAAAAAAATAATCATCTCTTTTTGTTTTGTTTTTTGAGACAATGTCTTTCTCTAGTTCAGGCTGGCCCTGAAGTCACTATGTACCCCAAGCTGGCCTTGAACTCATAGCAATCCTCCTGCCTCTGTCTCCCAAGGGCTGGGATCATAACTGTGTGCCACCATGCCTCATATATATATATAATCTCTTTATCCAAAAAGCCCACTTACATCCCATGTCATGGCCATACATCTTCCCACAAGGACCCTCTCTGAGCCCGTAGCAGGAAGATCATTGACTGACTAGCAGAGTGTAAGCACAGGCAGACAGAGGCTACAGCCTCAGTACACTCGGGCAGGCGATGCTCCTAGGGCTGCGCTCAGACACATCTTGAAAGGAAACCACAAGACTGAGCCGTTGTGCTTATTGGCGCTGTAAATCACCAACTGTTCCCACCCTGCTGTACCTCCTGTCCCCACTTCCACCCAAGCTGTCCCCAAGGCCCCCTGCTGCCACCCACCCTGCATGACTCCCCCTCCTGCCTCAAAGGCCAGAGCCAATCGCTCACTTACAACCAAGATGGGATCCACGAAGTTCATTTGCTCTTTTTCAAAACTCCGAACTGCCTTTGTTACTGAACAATGCAGAGCAAGCAGCTGGGAAGGAAGGAGGGGCCTCAGGACGTGAGGAGTGGGACAGAGGGCAGGGCAGGCCTGCAAGCCAGGGATGCTCCAGGCAAGCCAAGTAGGGCGCAGTACTCTCCTGAACTCTGGCTCCTGGCTGCCCTTCCTTGGAGCTGACAGGACTCCCTGACTTCTGGACCCAAAACACTGTCTTTAACACACAGCATACAGCTCTGTTTTCAAAATGGTCTCTGCAGGGTGTGGTGGCGCTCTGGGAGGCTAAGACAGGACTGCAAGTTCCAGCCCAGCCTGGGTAATTTAGCTACTTACCCAACCCAGCCTAAAAAGAAAAGTACCCCAGTGTGGAGGCCCTATGTTCAATTCTCAATACCAAAAAAATTAGAATTAAGAAATAAAAGATAAAAACAGTCTCAGAATGGGACAACCTAACAGAGGACATACCCAGTGCCTGTGGGCACCTGGGAAGCCAGGGCAGAATCTCTCCCCGCATGGCCCAGTGAGCCTTTCCAGCATGCCAACTGTCTTGCCAGAGTCCCCTCTGAGATCTCCACCAAGTAAAACACCGCTGGGGCCTTCCTGATTAGCTCTCCTTCAACAAAACCTTTTATTCTGGGGCCTGCAGGATGTGGGCCAAGCAGACCCTCCTGTGAGAGAGCGCCTCCGTCAAGGACAAAGCAAGGCAGAGGGGAAGGGTGAGACAGGTGTGAGAGTCTTGAATCTGGAAGGCCCTCAGAGATATGTGCGCATGCGCATGCATACATGGACCGCAGTGGCGAAGACTAGGACCTTAACAGTATTCATCTCCAGGTAAAATAAGCCAAGGACAACTTTGATTTTCCCCTGCTCCCTGGCTTTGAGCTCACCAGCTGGATGACTTAAAGGAAATTATTAAGTCTCTCAATGACTCAGTGTCCTCATCTATAAAATGAGAAGGGCTAGGAGTGTAGCTCAACGGCAATAGCATATGCCTATCATGTGTGAGATTCTAGATCCCATCCCCAGAACTGCAAAACTAAATAAAATAATCAACTTGGGCCATAATAGTATACATCTCTGTGTACCGTGGTGAAAATTAAATGAGATTACACATAGCAAGATTCTGGAACAGTGTCAGGCATGTATGCTCACAGGGTTAACAAGTGTAACAGTTAGAACTGTTTCTCTACATTGCCTTGGTGTTTTACAGAGGTATGGCTGCTTTTTAATTTTTTTTTTTTTTTTTTTTTTTTTTTTTAGGTTTTTTGAGACAGGGTCTCGCTTTGTGGTTCAGGCTGGCCCTGAGCTCAGCCTCAAACTCACATCACAATCCTCCTGCCTCTGCCTCCCGAGTGGTGGGATTACAGGCGTGAGCCACCATGCCCGGCACTGTGGTATGTGGTACTGGTTGCTGCTGGGTGTGGGTCTCCACACCCAGTATTGTTATGTGGTTACCAGGGACCTTGCGCTTGCGAGACAGGCGCCTGAACCACTGAGCTAACTTCCCGGCCCCCTGCTTTTTAAATTTTTTAAATGTCTTTTTTTGTTGTTGTTTTTGGGGGTGGGGCCTTGCTGTGTAGTTCAGATTGGCCTTTTAGCCCAAGTGGGCCTTAACTCTCCTGCCTCTGCCTCCTGAGTGCTAGGATTACAAACATGCACCACCACCTCCAGCTTAAACATTCTGTTTTAATTCAAAGAGTAAAATATGCTTATGAAAAATTAAACAACTAAAGGCAGGCTGGTGTACATACCTACAAACCCAATCCCAGCAGGGGTGGGCGCCCTGCAGGCGGAGTTTAAGCCATCAAAACCGTAACTCTGGCTGCTCTGCTCACGGTGTTCCCAACCAGTTGCCAGGCAGGGAAATCCTACAGTTAGACCTGGGTGTGGCAAAGGGACCTGCTCCATTGTAGGCCACAGCCTGAGGGGGACTCAGACTCCAGGAATGCAGCCGCTCCTGCTGCTGCTGTAAGCACCCAGATCCCCATCACAGAGGCTTTACGCAATTACTCGACTTCATAGGAGCGAGTGACTTCCAGCCTGAGTCAGAATGAAGACATTTTTTTCCTTTTCTTTTTCTTTTTTTTGAGACAGAGTCTCTCTTTGTAGTTCAGGCTGGCCCTGAGCTCACTATGTAGTCCAGACGGGCCTTGAACTCACAGCAATCCTCCTTCCTCTACCTCTGCTTCTGTCTCCTGAGTGCTGGAATTATAGCCATGAGCCACCACATCCGGCACTGTGGAATGCAGTTCTAATTGCTGGTGGGCATGAGGCATTACTCCCAGCGTTGTTGTATGTGGTTACCGAGGATCGAACCCAGGCCCTTGCACTTGCAAGGCAGGCACTAGAACCACTGAACTAAATCCCCAGCCCAAAGAAGGCATTCTTAATAAGGCCAGGCCTGGTTAAGGCTAAATAGAAGCTATCTCCCAACCCAAGGAACTATTTACCTCCAGACCCTTCACCCACTGCCTGGACCACAGGCCAAAGCAAAGGTCCCAAACAAAAGTCCATGCCACATCGGGGCCTGAGCACAGCCGAGAGCCCAGGCAGGAAAGCCTAGCAGCTGTCATCTGCAGGGCACCCATGTGCCCTGATCTTATCCTTAAGGAGCCTCTTGACTTGTGGCCATGTGCATGAAATTAGAGAAGAGCGGGTCGTGGTGGCACATGCTTGAAATCCCAACAGTCTGGGAGGGTGAGGAAGGAGGATCCCAAGTTCAAGTCCAAACTGGGTAATGCAGTCAGCAAGATTTAGCCTCAAAATAAAATTTTTTTAATAAATATAGCTTATTAGTACATTTTAGGAATGCACTATGATCACATTCTTCATAGGGAATTTATACCTATACATGATATATTTTGATTCTCATTTTTTTCCATTCCTATGCTCTCCCTTCAACCCTTTACCCCTTTATATATATGTTTTATTTTCATTTTTATCATCAAATTTTTTGTTTCCCTTCTTTGCTTTCCCCCACCCTCACTGAGTTACCCCTTCCCTTTGAGCACTTTATTCTTATTTCATAGTACCTATCATACATTCTGGACCTTGTTTACACTTTCAGTTTCTCACACTAGAGAAACGATACAGAATCTGTGTCCTATTTATTTCATTTATCAACATAGCCTCCCGATACATCCATTTAGCTATACATGTCTCTAACATCATTCTTTATAGCTAAGTAATACTCTACCTTACTAAAAATCCACATATTCTTTATCCAGTCTCCAGGTGACAGGCATTTGGGTTGTTTCCAAGATTCAGCTATCATAAACTAGCTGCTGTAAACACGGATGCACATATGTCGCTGTGATATGAATCTTTTAATTCTTTCGTGTATATAACTAGCAGAGGAATAGCAGGGTCAAATGGAACCTCTAGTCCTAGTTTTTTGAGGAATCTCCACACTGATCTCCACAGTGGTTGCACCAGTCTACATTCCCACCAACAGTGGAGAAGGATTCCTTTCTCCTCACAGCTCTGCCAACATTTGTTGTAGGTTGATTTCTTGATAAAGCCATTCTTTCTGGAGTGAGGTGAAATCTCAGTGTTATTTTCATTTGCATCTCTTGAATGACCAGTGATGTTGAGCATTTCATCATATGCTTCTTGGCTACTTTTATTTCTTCATCTGAAACAATGTGTGTTCATATCAGATGCCCACTTTTGAATTGCATTTTTAAATTTGGGGAGGGCTGATTTTTTCTAAGTTCTTTTTATATTCTAGATAGAAGACCTTTGTCTGAGGAACAGCAGATAAAAATTTTCCTCACATTGTAGGATGTCTTTTTGCTCTGTTGGTGGTTTCTCTCACTGTGCAGATGCTTTTTAGTAAGATGAGATCCCAGTTGTTGATTTCTTCTGCTAGCTCCTATGCTACTGATGTTTTGTTCATGAAGTCTTTCCCTATGCCGATGTCTCCAAGAATTCTATCTGACCTATCTTCCAGCAGGTTTAGTGTTTCTGTTCTAATATTTAATCTTTAATACACTTCAATTTCAGTTTAATGCATGGTGAAAGATGTAGGTCTAGTTTTAATCTTTAGCAGATTGAAACTCCCAAAATAAAAAATTTTTAAAAGGCTGAAAACATAGCTCAATGTGAAGATCCTAGGCTCAATTCCTAGTCACACACACACACACACACACACACACACACACACACAGACCAGAGTAGCCTATTACAGGGGAGGTGGGGGGATGGGGAGGGCCAGCAGAGCAGTTTCTAGACCTTGAGAGGTCTAGAAGAGTTCCAGAGTTTCCCAATGAGAAAAGTAAGAAGCAAGAGTCCATAAGCGCAAGGGCTCTGTGTATCAGGGAGAATACGATGTGCCTGGGATTGGGGAGAGGAGCAAGTGGAGCAGACAGCCCTGGTGAGTTGACATCACCAACCCCCAAGGAAGAATCTGAACAGGGACAGAATTGCCTGTCTCAGCCCAAACTCCTCTGCTGGCCCTCCCCATCCCCACCTCCCATGAAGCCACCTAAACCCCTAGCACAGGCCCAGGACACCCCTCCCACGGCTGAACATAACCAAAATAGGCTTGGAGACCCAGAAGAGTCTGAAGGTCTGTCCTATCAGCATGGGCAACACAGCGAAAGAAGTCACACAGCGCTGCATAACTCCATTTTGCAGTTACAAAGCTGGCAATCAGCTGGTGTGGTAATACTTGCCTGTACCCCCATATATTCAGGAGGCTGAGGCAGGAAGATCACTTGAGCCCAGGAATGCAAGCCCAGCATGGGCAACACAGCAAGATCCTATATCAAAATCCAGAGACCCTGCAGAGATGCCAATAGCCCTGGTCCACAGAACTTGTGCAGCTTCTATTACGGAGGTGACAAAGAAAATGTACATCTAAACTAACTAAAGTACCTGTAATTAAAGGCTGGGGGCAGCAAGATGATGGCAGAAGCTATGAAAAAATACAAGTTGGGTCTCCTTGATCCAAAATGCTTGTGATGGATTTGGGATTTTTTTTTCAGATTTTAGACTATTTGCATAGATAGAGAGACAGATAGATAGATAGATAGCTTGAGGACGGGACCCAAATCTAAACACAAAATTCATTTACAGTTCAGATATACCTTATCCATATAACCTGATGGCAATTTTATATGCTATTTTTAGTGTGGCTGCATATTTTATTCGCTGGTATTTGTGTGTGTGTGTGATAACTGAGATTGAACTCGGAGTCTTCACCCTGAGTTGCTTCCCAAGACCATTTTTTATTTTTTTATTTTCTCACAGGGTTTTGCAAAGTTGCTGAGTTACACAGGCTGTACCCATAGACAGCACTGGGCGAAAGAAGTCACACAGCGCTGCATAACTCCATTTTGCAGTTACAAAGCTGGCAATCAGCTGGTGTGGTAATACTTGCCTGTACCCCCATATATTCAGGAGGCTGAGGCAGGAAGATCACTTGAGCCCAGGAATGCAAGCCCAGCATGGGCAACACAGCAAGATCCTATATCAAAACAACAACAAAAAGCTGGTAATACATACTATAATAGACATCTGAATAAAAGTTACCCCTGGGGGCGCTGACTGGAAAGGGTACAAAATAAGGAACCTTCTAGAACATGGAGAAGTTCTCTATCTTTATCTCGATAGTGGCAACAGAGATGTAGGCATATGTAAAAATTCCTCAAGCTACACACTTACCACACTGTAAACTACTGTATCTACTTTATACCTCAAGGAAAAAGAAGAAACAAAAAAGGAAAGGAAGGACATGCTGGAATCCACAATGAACCTTTTTCTTTTCTGCTTTGATCAGTCCTAGACAGGGGCCGCATGCACTCTGCCCAGGCTTTCCCGCAATCCTTCTACAGCTAGCTGTCCTCCACTCCATGGAAATACAATTAATGGAAGCCAATGTCTGTGGCCCAGATGCCACTGCAGAAGTGAGCAGAAGGAGCAACAGGGATCTGCAGCCCATGCAGAGCAGAGGAGGTCCATGTGGGCAGAGCTGGGCCAGGCAAACGTCCCCACACTGCAGCCACCTCTCTGCCAGAGCCGGGACAAAGGTCTGGGAGGTGAGAAAAACCTCAAAGGGAAAAGCAGGCGGAAGCTACACCGCTGCCCACTCTCCAGCCACTCTGCTGAGGCAGCGACACAGGACATGTTTAAACTTAAATAAACAAGAGCAGCCAAAGGAAGGGGCGATAACAAAGACAGAGAGAAAGGCAAACAAGACCAAGGCTGGAAACCAAGTGTGTCTCTCGCTGCAGGCTGAAGAACTCCTGGCTTCCGGCTCACAGCAAATGCTAGTGGCGCATGCGCACATAGGAGGCAGCCGCCTCACCCCATGCTCCAGCTCTACTTGTTCCACAGGCTCGAACTCCACTTGTCCCACAGACTCCCATTTCCACCAGGCTGCTGCAATTCCTGGGGTCTCAGTCCCCTACCATTTCTGCACAGTCCCTGAACCCACCAGCCCAGTCTCCACACAGTCCTTACAAATCCAGCACCAGGAACATGTAACTCACAAAACTGCTGGGCCACAGGCTGCCCTGTCACTCTTTCCAATCACAACAGATGTCTTCAGATCTATCCACTATAGAAAACCAAATTCTATCCATGAATGTTCTAGAAGGACTCACCCACAGCAGAGCCTGAAGCAAGGGTTTGCACGCAGGTGGTTTGTTTGGGAGGTGACCATAGGAGCCACAAGCAAGACAGTGGGCAAGGAGACGAGCAGGGTGGAAGGTCAATGCGGTGCTTTACAGAGTTCGATGCCACAGCAGGTGACTGACTGCCTCAGCCCCACTGGAGCCCTGCAGAGAGACTGCAGAGCACACCACTAGCTTTGCTGGCGCTCAGTATGTGCATTCATCTCTCACACTCCCTAGAAGAAGGTTGCTCCTCAAACACAAATCCTTTAATGTTTAAGATCTGCCTACACATGCCGCTCCCACCACACTCAGCCCAAGCCTCGTTCTGAAGCCAGAGGATTTCTCAGGCAGAGAGATGCAGGAAGTCACTGGCCTGTAAGGGAACAGTCTGCCATGGCCTCCAGCATGGGCCAGCAGGGTGCCATCAGCACCTGCTCCATTTTGTCACCATACAGAAGAGCTATGCTCTACTGCTCCAAGATGCTAAAAGCAATTTCCAAGTTTCTCCACTGAATTGCAAGTAACCCAAACTGAATTGCAAGTAACCCACACCCAACTCAAATCAGCTGACACCAAAAAAAAAAAAAAAAAGAAAGAAAGAAAGAAGGAAGAAGGAATTCACTGATTCTAATAACTGGAGAGTCCAGAAAGATTAGCTTCAGGCATAGCTGGATCCAGGAGATTACAAGGTCCAAAACATTGCCTTCTTCTGTGCCTTGGCTCTATTTGACTGTGCAAACTGGCAGACTGCTAACCAAAAAGCACCAGATTATCAGTCTCGCAATTTAGCAACCCCCTCAGAAAGAAAGACCACACACACACACACACACACTCCATTACCTCAAGCAGATTGTCATTGGCTTAGCTAGAATCACATGCCCCTCCCTTAACCAATCACTGTGGGCAGAAGAGGACACTGACTGGCCATGCCACAAAGGGCATGCACCATCCTTGTATCCACAGGAGGGTGGGGCACCATGATTGACAACCTCTCTAGAAATGGTTGAAGAAAAAAGCCCCACAGAGTAGTGAATTGCCAAAGATCATGCAGTTATTCAAAGGCAAAGACAGAATTTTGACTCCCCTTCCTTTTTCCTAAGCAGAGGCAGCCTGTTATCAAATGGGACACACAAGCATGCCATCCCAGCACCCAAGCTTTGAATTTAGCAAAGGTCTTAACTTCCCTGATCCTCAGTCCTCTGTATAACAAGATGGGTACCTTTCAACGAGGGGTTATGGAACTAATGGGAGATGCTTGGCACTGCACACCCACAGTGCCCTCAGTGCTCATGGTGTGACTGACCTCCTCATCATCCTCCAGCCTTTTCTTCTGCTTCCAACAGCTTGGGGGGAATTCAGAAAGTCTTGGAACCTTTCAAATAACACTTTAAAGAACAAAAAAATTATCTATTATTTTGTAATCATTAACCTGGAATTTTTGCAGCTTAAAACAACACATTTATCATCTTATAGTTTCTATGGTCAAGACTTAGGCAGCAGAGGAGGTTCTGAGCCCAGATCTGTCATGAGGGAGTCACCAAAGTGTCACCCATACTGCTGCCATCTGAACAGTCCTTGGGGCTGCAAGATACACTTCTGAGACAGTTCCCTCATGCAGCTGTGGGCAGGAGGCCAGAGTCCTTACCACACAAGGCCTGCCACCAACCACACTGCCGCATGGAACTGGCTTTCCTCCTGAGGGACAGCATCAAGGAACATGGGAACAAACCTTTCAAAGCACCACAGCATCCCCTTCAGGGTCGAGTTTTCCACCCGCTGCTTCCTCTCCTCCTCATGTCTATCTGTCCAGCTGTGCTTCCCAAACTGTGTCCCCTGGCATGGGTCACAGGATTGGGGGAAACAAGTTTCTGAAGGAGAGCCTGGCTCCCCTCCGAAGTGGCCACATAGGGCTGGGCAAGGTGGCACATACTTGCAACCTCTGCACTCTAGGAGGCTGAGGCAGGAGAATTGCAAGTTTGAGCCCAGCCTGGGCAACTGAGAGACTTAGTGAAGTCCTATTTCAAAATAAAAATTAAAGAAAGGCTGGGGATGCAACTCAGCGTGAAGGCCCTGAGTTCATTCCAGTGTCATCCTCCCAAAGGGATTACATGGAAGAAATGAGGAAGAGCCATGTGGCTATAGGACATGGGCAGGCCCAGGTCGGGAAGGGCTAGGAATGTCACTGCAGAGCCTCAACTGTCTACTGACGTAGGGCATGTGGTAACTGCACTTTCCCCACTACATATCTGGGTGTCCCCTGCTTTCTGTCGCGTTGGCTGCTCCCCCAGGACAAAAGCTGTTAAAACACTAGTGGCTGCAGTGGGGCCCACAGGGCTGGTCTGACTGAACAGTTTTCATGCCAGGCCAGCACTCACAGGAACATCTGCTTGTGGTTCGAGGGCATTCCGAGGGCAGGCACCTGGCAGAGCCCTCCAGGAAAGGGGGTGCCTCTACTCCACATGGCCAACCTCCACTTCACTCACAGTGTGCACCTGCCTGAGCAAAAAGAGTCACGGGCTAGGGACAGTCATCTTCATGTCTCCTGCAACAAAAGCCAAAGAACTGGAGAGCCATCTTGGGGCTGAGTGCTCTGGGGTGTCTCCTTGTCACAGCCCCCAAATATCCTCTCAGGAGCTAGCATTAGCCCCATTGTCCAGAGCAAGAGAATGAGGCTCAAAGACCCGGAGTAACTCACCTCCAATCACATGGGAAGTAGCCAGGCCAGGTATTCGATCACATCTGGCTCTCTTGCACTAAAGACTTCTTCTATGTTCTGAGTATTTGAAGGATATTACTTCAGGCAGGACATTTTAAATCATGTCCTCCAAGGGCCCTAACAGCCTCCGGGAGGTCTCAAGTCCAGAGCTCAAAGCAGCACTTCAACAAGCTGGATTCTTCTCTGGCCTTCTATGATCGGTGTTGGCACTCATACTCATCTGCATTCCATTCCACCAGCAAGCCCCATGTTTATTTTAATATTAAAGTAATAATGAGCCAGGCATAGTGGCCCACACCTATAATCCCAGCACACTGGGAGGCTGAGACAGGAAGATCCTAAATCCAAGCCCAGCCCAGGCAGTTTAGCAAGACCCCGCCTTAAAATAATTTTAAAAAGGAGTGGAGGCCGGGGATATAGCTCAGTGGTTCTGGCGCCTGTCTTGCAAGCGCAAGGGCCCGGGTTCAATCCGAGGTAACCACTTACAATACTGGGCATGGAGACTGACCCCAGCAGCAACCAGTACCACATACCACAGTGCCGGGCGTGGTGGCTCACACCTGCAATCCCAGCACTCGGGAGGCTGAGGCAGGAGGATCGCTGTGATGTGAGTTTGAAGACGAGCTCAGCGCCAGCCTGAACCACAAAGCGAGACCCTGTCTCAAAAAAAAAAAAGGACTGGAGTACTTCACCTACCTTGGAAGCACAAGGGCCCAAGTTTGATCCCTGGTATCACAAAAAAAAAAAAAAAAAAAAAAGGGAGGGGTAGAGATGTAAGTCAGTGAGAAGGTCCTGGGTTTACTTCCCAGGACTGGAGAAAAAAAAAAAAGCTACAGTGACAATCACTGAAAGTCAAATACAACTGAGCCAAGTGTGGTTTCGCACGCCTGTGATCCCAGCACTTGGTTGGGAGCCTGAGCCAGGAGGATCACCATGAGTTTGAGCCCAGCCTGACTACATAGTAAGACTTTGATGCAAAAAAAAAAAAAAATCAAATACAACTGTTGCTACACGAAGTACTACCACAGTGGTTTCAAGTACCCCGAGCCTGGGCAGACTTCAGAGGGCAAGGCCTTCATCCTAACCACGGAGAGTACCCCCAGTGGTGGCTGCACCTCCTGTCCCCACATCTTTAGTCTTGCTCATTCCTGGCACTTTTTATTGTCTTTTGTCATTGTCACAGCCCCCCAGTGCCAGCAGCTCCGACCTGAACAGGAAGGGGCAGGCACAGTTGGAAGGGGGAACCACCTCTCCTGCCCTGCTGCTTCCCTCAGCAGAGGGCCCTCCCCTTCCCACCCCCACCCCAAGCCACATGGGCCCAGAACAGAACTTTGCACATTCTGTGACTGAGTGGCTGAAGCTGCCACAGGCTCCTGAGAAGAAAGGGTTAAAAACATCTTTCATCTCTCGGCAGTGCTTTATATAGTCCTCGTGTGACTCCGAATGGTTCCGACTTTATATATAGCGCGCTCTGTGCAGAGAGAAAAGACACCACAGTTAGGGAACAAAGGCAGCCCCGTGCTAATGACCTGCGCTCATGCCCAGGACCGCATCTCCGAGGGGCAGGCTTCGGGTGACATTCGCAGTGCTGAGGGCGCATGTGGAGAACTCTACCCCAAACGGCAGCGAGGGGACACGACGGGTTGAGAATGCGTTCACATAGACTGAGGCTGTTCCTCCTGTTTATTGTTTCCGTAGAAGAGAGAAATTGCACGTCTCCTGTTGGATGTTTTCACATGTAACCAAACCTTAAAATGTCAACTTCTGCAAGGTGTTTGACCTAAAAATAGTATAATGTCTGTGTCACTTGCAAAGCTTTTTAAAATGACGGGCTTAAGCCTGATTTTTCACACGTATATCTAGGATGACAAGCTGAAGTTGCATTATTTAGGGACAGAAACATCTAGGCCTTCGTTCTCACTAAAATATACTTCTGTGGTTTCTCGTAAGTGAAACCAGCTTGGATTTTTTTTTTCTTTTTTTCACCTGACGATCTCTTTGTCTCTTGGTGACTAAGAGAAACAGGAAAAAGGAAAGCCAAGACCAAGGGGAGGTTAGGGAGCCTGCAGTGTCGTCCTGGGTTCCACCCACCCTTGCGTGGGAGACCGACAGCAGCCCCTGCTCACTAGGGGCGTTGTCTTTGCAGCCAGGCTGACCAAGGGAAGGAGGATGTCACGCGCACCCCGGCAGCAGGCAGCCAGGCAGGCGGCCAGAAGCTCGCGGTCTGTTTAGACAGCGCAGGTCACTCCTGTCCACACCCCAGGCTGACGCGGCTTTATAAACACAGGGCACGGAATGCAGTCTATGAAGTGCTCGGGTCAGAGATCAGTGCTGCAGAAGGGCGGGCCGCTGTCTGCTCAGCCGGGTGTCAGCCCCGGGCAGTCCCATTCAACCAGCCGCAGGGAGGGAACCTACCCACAGAATGCCAGGCCAGGGCCAGCCGAGCCCCTCTTAGCTGCCCCCACAAAGCCTGAGGAACACCAGACTGGAAGGCAGGAGATGAGTTTGACTTTTACCATTGCTGATGACTGACCTTGTGACACGGAGCAGGTCACTTAACCTTTCCAAACTGTCACGTGCCAGATCCAGGGGTGAGATAGTTCCCGGAAATCTGAGCATCCTGGTGAGTCCTTCATTCAAATTTGCATTTATGAAATGTGTGCATGGATGAATGATAGAGGGCTGGACCCCGAGTTGCCTCTGCCTGGTACCCAGCTGCACCCTGGAGTCACTTCTCCCCCTCCCCGCCCCCTCCCCAGGGCTCTCAGCCCAGAGACGGTAAAGCATTTTTCACTTGCTTCCTGCAAGAGAATCTGGCCGGCGCATCTGAACTGCTTGGGGCGGGCAACTGGGAGCCTTTACCTCAGAAGGTGCTTGTCACCAGCTCACACTCTGTCACTCATACCACCGCCCTCGGCTTCCTGTGCTGGAGCCTCAGGGACCCCCCAGCCCACAGGCTGCCGAGCAACTGCAAGGAAGAAACAAACGGCCGCCCTCTCCCTCCTCCACTTCACCAGTGGGTTCATTTCAAAGCCTGTGGGTGTATTTCAATGAGAACAACATGAAAACATGGGCGGATTCTTTTCTCTCTAAAAGAAAAAACGTGCAACAATAAACCGAAGTAATAACGTGGCAGAATGTGGACATCTGCTCCCCACCCTGAACGACTCCTGACTTTGCTTCTCCCCAGGCCCCATCACACCCCCTACACAAGGCATGGATTGCCAAAGTCAAAATTAATTCACCTACATTGACTGAGCATTGCAACCTGCTGATGTGTTGCTGGTGACTGAACTTGTTCATTCATTAAACTAAAATTCAGTGTGTCCGTCCTAGGTGCGGAGTGCTGTGCTGCGAGGCTTCTTTTAAACATGTATTTTAGGAAGTCTGCCGTCTAATGGGGTACAGAAACAGCCTGTTACTAACTGCGGTACAGGAGCCGGGGAGTTAGCTCAGTGGTTCCGGCGCCTGTCTTGCAAGCGCAAGGGCCCGGGTTCGATTCCCCGGTAACCACATACCATACTGGGTGTGGAGACTCACACCCAGCAGCAACCAGTACCACATACCACAGTGCCGGGCGTGGTGGCTCACGCCTGTCATCCCAGCACTCGGGAGGCAGAGGCAGGAGGATTGCTGT